>NCVS01000358.1:173225-185210 GCA_003055095.1 Goniozus legneri
CAGTCTGGAATGACAAATGCGCAACGGAATACAATATTACTACGCGTGTATATGTACACCTATATACTATATAAGCGTATACACGTATATACACAAGAACAGATACGCAGGATGTTGGTTGCAAACGATGATATTTGCATACGAGATTGATATTTCAGTTTAGATGCGAGATACAACGCGCGGGGTAGCATTGGAACATTCATCTTGATTGCGCGACATCGAGACGACGATCGATATCGCCATAGGGCCCCGGGACACGCGACCAGCGCCACTCTCAGGAGCCGCGACCAGTCGGAATTCGGAACGGAAACGGTCTGGATGGGGCGTACCGTGTTCTCCAGTCGATACAAGAATCGGGTACAAGCGCGTATCCATCGGAGGACAAGGAAATCGCTGGCTTAGCTGGAGATGTCCTCGCGAGAAAGTCGAGAGGAATAGGGAAAAAGGGTTAAAAAGGGCAAAAATGGAGGTTGTAACCATCGAAGGTTAACAATGCCAACGTTCCAGCGGCCTCCACAATGGCATCTTTCGCATCAGTCACATTGCGGCCCATTGTAGCGATAGAACCATTGTTTCTACGTTCCATCGCGCTGGGACCAGACTCACTGAATTCGCGAGACTAACACACGTACAGTAGCGAGTGCACACAGCACGGCGCGAGTGGGAGACAAAAGCGGCGAGTTACGTCAGGCCCATTCATCGAACGAATGAGTAAGAGAGAAACGGAGAGAGAAGAAAGAGAGCTCTCGTCTTTTGTACGCGCCACATATATTCTTATTCTAATGGGAGAAGCCCGCTCGATCGAGTCAGTAGGTCGTCCGCGAGTGCCTAAATGCGACGGAATCGCCAACATCCGCATCCTTGTCCGATAATGTTAGGTTATTCTCCCCGTTAGTCTTGTCGAATCGGGCTCTCCCCTCCTTCCTGCGAACTCTCGCCCGAAACGTACGCACGCACACGCGCCCGCTCACGAGCGCCATTCCGCTTCATCTATCTCGAATGAGCCGATTAGCGAATACTTGAATTAATGAATTACGCATCCAGCACTTTTTCTATTTCTCCTCTCGTTCGAGCTATATACGTAGAAACCATGACGCTCGAATGTAACTTATTGTACGGCGAATCGGCAAGAATAGCTCGTCTATGTTATTTCGAATTTATTCATTCTTTTTCGAATATGTATAAGAATTTATTATAACGAGGGTGATCAATTTACATGAATTTATTATAGGATAATATATCACTTGTTATACGACTGCATCGTTCGTTCACCTCGGTAGAAGTCAGCCGAGTTTCGTTACAAACTTGACGGTTTTAAACCTGCGACGAAATAGCGCGACCATTGCGAAACTTGCCGCGACCGCACACACGAGCCGTAAAATATCGCGCAGGTAAAGTGTGTCGTAACGCGTGCTAGGAGATGCGCGAGAGTGGAGGTGCTAACCATCGGACGGAGAGGGAAGAAAAAAAAAATATCGACGCGAACCAACCGAGAGTCTGTGTTTTTTCACGGGCGAGCGCGATGCAAGAGCTCGTGGTTATTCTCTCTTGCTCTTTCTTTCTCGCTCTCGTTCTTTCCATATTCAAAAGCGAGAAGCCAGCACTACGCCTGAGCAACGTCAACGTAAGTGCAAAGAGCAGCTCGCGCCCCTTTTTTCAATTACCTTGTTATTAGTCGTACCATGTTTCACGTTTTAAACGCGATTAAAGCCTCGCGGTCATTTGTTTTCTTTCTTTAGCGAAAAGCAGTTGTATATTCCCTCGCCAGAAAATTGTAAATTTGGTTCAATTTAATTAAGGATGATCTTTTCGCTCGTTCGGCGAGGAAATTGGCGAACGAAAAAGGTGGAAGAAAAACATAATGGAACCGTACGCGAAGAGAGTGGAGATGGAGCTGGAGAGGGAGGGAGAGAGAAAGGACGTAGTCCAAATATAGGCACTTGGTCTATCGCGTTTTGCGGAGTTTCTAAATGGATTCGAGATCATCCGAAACTGTAACGAGTTTACTTTGTTCGTGGGACGGACGAATATAATTGGACGTGAAACGGTTTGCCGAGCGAATATCCCACCCACTCCCCCTCCTCCTCTCTCATCCTCTCGGCACGGGGCCGTAATTCAAAGCACGAAAATATGGCGCGACATACCTGTCATATCGCATTATCGATCACGTGGCCGCGCGGCAAGAGTCGCGTCAGTGATCACAGAAGCGGTAGGATGAAAAGAGATGGAAAAGAGATAGAGAGAGAGAGAGAGAGAGAGAACGGTTCCATTTGCAAAACGCATCTACCCGCGTCCTCATCGTTCACGTCGCGAACGTGAAATTGTTTGTCAGCAATCGGATAATTGGCCGATACTTAAAAAACATTCTCGCGAAGGTATATTTACGTGGGATCAGACGGCACGCCGCGTAATACTCGTTGGAGACGTTTAATTAGGCAACGGGCCAAATAAAATGCACACCACTCGTGTCTAGTAACAATGTGCTAGCGAGCGGGCGAATCCCGTGCCAAGGATTAGTCGACGTGATTTTCTTCCTCGTACCCTGTTAACACCATTCCCGTGCATCGAACTTGGATTTAAAAAATACCCGGCGGTCGTTAATCGTTGCCTCTAATGTATACAAACTGGCCGACTCATCCGCGCATGCTGACCATGAGACGGACTTTCGCTTTGACAATCGACGATCGTGCGAGACGGCGACGTCCACGACTCACTGAATCCATTATATTTATACGTATAAACGGACCTAATCTCGATAAGGGGGTGACTCAAGGCCGCTTCGTTATAGCCACCCGAGCTCGTGTACAGCCGGGGTTATCGAAAATCGATCGGAACGAACGATCCCGCGAAAACTTTGATTTCTAATAAACGCACTTAAATCATCCCTCACCCTCCTCTCGTCCTCCCTCGATTTTCCTGTGTTTCATTCGCGGAAGAGGCCACATTCCAATGCCTCGTATTCGATTTCACGCCGGAGCTCGATGAAAATTTTCTTCTCCGCCTGTATAAGTAATCGAATTTCGCGAGCGATTGAACGATTCCTTATGAGTTATTTCGTAGAAAGGGAAAATTCTTTAATAGCGATTCGATCGATAACACGCCCGTTACGAGAATCGTAATGCAAACTCGTCGATTTGATTTAAGCGATAAAACGTACATATCGCATTATAGATACGAGAATCGTCTTTCTCCTTTTCTCTCCGGCTGTACTCGCTCCCACGTACGGGAAAAAAATCATTCACGCGCGATCTAATAAAGCGTGGCTTAACGCGTGAACGCATCGGTGGTCAAATCGATGCGCAAAAGGAACGCTGAAAAATTCGTTATCGGGTCTCCTGCGCAATGCGAATCGGTACAATAGGGCCTGACTTTTTGGAGAGGAAAGAGATGAAAAATCGAAAGAGGATAAAAAAAAAATTCGTACTACCGCTGTAGTGCATCAACCCCCGAAGCAACGTCGCGGATAACCCGAAACGTGTGTACGAGCCGCGATTCGAAAAACGCGATGCAGAAAAAAAGAGGAATCGGCAGCGTGAAATTCGATATCGCCCAACGTCGTGGTATTTTATCGCCGCGAATAGCCGACGTCTGGGTTGCGAAAATTCCGAATTTCGTATCGTGAGTAGGTAAAAAACCTTTCCCACTCCGTCTCTGTCGTACGGGATATCGCGGGAGAGCTTGCGAAACGTTCATATTCCCGATCGATAACGCAAACTCGAAAAGACGAATCGTTCTGCGCGAATAAATTACTCGTCGAGTCGAGGGAATCAGCGGAGCGCGGCAAACGGTATTTGTCAATTGTCGATTTCGTCGTGTAATTGTAATTTCGACAATGACTCTACAGTTAAAGGAGTCGCGGGCTCGAAGGAATGAAGAGGATGAGGAGGGAAACAACTCAACGGGGCGCTATGAAAAAGGTCGCGTAGCGTGGCTGACTCGTCGGATAAATACGAAGGCGAGAGAATACTACGAGGCTCGTATTCTGACAGGCACGTTACATACACTCGCGCGCGCCCATACACTCATACACACACACACATACACACACTCTCATACTATATATATATATATATATATATATATATGTGCAGCAGTGTATAGGGAGAGGGGCGAGCACACTCAGCGGGGTGGTAGGCGTTCTTACCTGTTGCCAATGATCCTCGAGCGACGGCTGGGCCGAAAAGTATCCGGTATCGTGTATGTCCTGCAACTCCCTAAATATGTTCCCACTCGGTAGGATATCCATGATTACGGGTTGACTTTATCTTCCTCGTTTGTACTTAACGAAATCGAAAATTCCTCGATTTCACGGTTAAAGAGTATTGCACACAGAAAACACAAGACGAAGATTTATCCGGACGCAGTGTATCGCGGCGTGGAAGAGCGCGTGGATGGAGAAAGAATAAGAAGAAGAAGGTAGAAATAGAGAAAAAGCGTGGAAACCGCGCTAACCGCAGGAACAGCGCGACGAGGGGCTGGATCGGTGAGGGGGGTGGGAGGTGGACGTGAAACGAGCGCTCTCTCGTAGCACAGTGAGTATCGAGGGGGTTCGAACGATACGCGCGCGTATCATCGGTGAAACGCGACGAGCCGCGACGACGTCATCCCGATTCTCGCGGGCACTGATCTCTCTCTCCTTCTCTCTCTCTCTTCTTCTCGATCTTCGAAAGTCACACAGACACAGAAAGCCCGGCGTCTAGTGGTGTTGCGTTATATCCAAGATACCGGTTGCACACACTTTTCCTTCTCCTTTTTTTACCGCTCGAGAGGGGGGGGGGGGCTCCTTTTTTTTCTTTCTCCGCTTTTTCCACAGCCGATCGTAAACAGAAGGAAGCGGAGTCGACCGGTTCTCTTTACTCACTGGCGTGTGCGTACGAGCGCCTGAGCGTAGGATGAGTGGAGTAGGGAGAGCGTTGTAGGAATGAGAGAATTTCACGGCACACACGCAAGCTGCTGCGTTCTATCTCCTCTTCTATGAACGCGGGATATTCAGCTCGAGTATCGGGAATCGCCGGTATATGCCACGAGACCTTTACGTCCACTATGCGAGCCACTCGCGTCAGTATCCATCATACGTAGAAAACGAGAGAGAGAGAAAGATATACGTACACGTACGTAACGAGGACGTAACGCACGTAGTGTAGTAGCACACCGGGGGTTACACACGGTCGAGATTGCGTAGGGCCGGTGTCATTAACAGTGCCACCTGGGGGCAACCGAACCGCGCTAGATAGACAAGACAGATAGACAGCGGGAGCGAGAGCGATAGAGCAAGAAGAGCGTGGGTGAGCGAGTCGGTAGGGGAGGGATGGAAAGAGGTGGAAAATGGCGAAACGTCAAAACGCCGGTACCCGCTTTCCCTTTTCCGCGCTCTCTCGATTCACCAACTTTGTATTTTTCTTACAATATCTCACTGTCCACTGTTCCCCGATGCTCACTTTATATCCAAACAACCCCGTTCGCACTATATTTCTAGCCTTCGGCCTCTTCCAATTCAACTCGGAACAATCACCAATCTCTTCATACGAGCCGCGTCATGGCAAAACCGCACAGTGAGTTATGAACACTCATTTATCCTCAAGCGGCACGTTTATTTTTACATCGAATTCATCTCTTTACGTTTAAAAACCCGCAGGACGCTCTCGAACGCGCACGAGATTATAACGAAAGTGCACGGTTAAAACACCGACGATCTCGGTCGAGACCGGCACACACGGATTCGGAATGTGTACTTTATCTCTCGATTGTGTATCACACGCGCACCGACCAATCAAACTCTGTTCGCGCGGCACCGAAATTCGGGCCTCGCCGATGACGCTCGACGTGTCTCCGTACCTCCGCTACCCCGACCTTCCTGCTTCGCCGTGAAAGGGAAGAAGGGATGTTTCGATAGCGGATATTTAGAAAACGGAGTGCGACAGTACAAGCTTCGCGTTCGTGGACGCGCACTGTGTATGGACTCCTCCGCGCGAACGCCGAAGAGTGACTGACGTTCCCTCGGTATACCGTGGCACCGAGCCGAGCCGAGCACGACCGAGCCAGACCGAATACCCCGCCGCGGTGCTACTCTCTCGTACCCGCCAACTACACACGTATTTTTTATCGTGTGTGGGTGCGCTCGTGTGCGCCTGAGCGATCCGAGCCGGCGACGCCGCACCGCCGCCGGCGACCGCGCGACGTCGTGGCAGCACCGTTCGATAAGGCGTCGCGACGCCGACACGTCTACCCTCCCCTCTCTCTCTCTCGCTCTCTTTCTCCATCTCGGTCGCCCTCTCTCACTCCACGTACACCTCTTTACGTACATCACGCGAGATTATCGCTAAATTGGATTATAATGCGCGTATCCGCTCCGCCGAATACGCGAAAATCCGATAAACGGCACGAACGCCTCGGAAATATCGCTATTCTTGCTCCGTTTTTTCTCTCTCCTCTCTCTCCTCGCGCTATGACTCTCTTATTTCCATTTTTTCTCAGTTGGCTGTTTTGCTTTATTTTTTATATCTCTCTCTCTCTCTCTCTCTCTCCCTCTAATTCTTTTTTTTTTTATTCAAGGACCATAGTCGCGTGTGCCAATTGATTTTCGAAGAAAACTGGAATAGCTCTGGGAATTGTCGAGAGAAGGATTTTTTTCTCTCCATCCCCCGCCACCCCTCGGCTAGACTATATTGAAATTCGTCGATGCAATATCGAAACGTCCCTGAACTAATCTGCCAGAAGCTCCGTAGAATTGCTTTACTCTATTTCAGCGGCAGGCAATAAACGTTTTAGTTGCTCCTTCAAACGCACTCTCGCAAAAAAAAGGAACTTTAGTAATCTCGCGTTACGTATGGCAATGCTAGTTTTTTTTTTTACTCGCTGCGGAAAACGCAAAATCGCGCTATCGCCTTCATCTTCCTCACCGACGAGAGATTTTTTAATAACGGCGCTGATGACGCGGCTCCTCGCGCGCACGGAATTCACCGATTGCCGGGCGAGAGTGAGAGAGAGAGAGAGAGAGAGGGAGAAAGAGAGCGGCAGGTATTTTTCTCCCTCGAGCCTACGGGTTCGTCCATCGATCGAGCGTCGGGTCAACCGTAACTCACTCTTCCGTGAGCCGTTAATTTCGCGAGTGAAGCGAGAGAGGTTCTCTCTCTCTCTCTCGCTCTCTCTCTCTCTCGTTTCGATGGATTTCCCCACTTCCGGAGGACGGCAGGGGTTGTATCGCGGGTGAGCGTCGACCTTGGATCGACGCGCACCGATCCTCTCGCTCTCCTCTATCGAGCACGCGGAAATCGAATCGCTAGGATCTCTCTCACTGGCACGGTGGGCGCGCGCAGTGGGGATAGCGTTAACGACTTTGCGGGCTATTAGCGACGACCGAAATTCGCGATACGAACAACGTCATAAGCCGCGGTAACGATAATCCTGGTAGGATTAACGAGCGTTCGAGGGCCGATCGCTCGCCGAGGAGCGCCGAGCGAGCTCGCGTATAACGACATGGTACGGCCGAGTCTCTCTCTCTCCCTCTCTCTCCCTCTCTCTGCGTGTACGTGTGCGTCCGCGAGAACGGAGGAGAGGGAGGGGGCCGCGAGAGTCATTCGCAAATGTACGATCGCGAGTGAATCAGCCTCGATCTTCGTACAATTCACTCGGAGCGTGTGTACGTGAGCGCTCGCGCCTAACGTAACGCTATACGTAACAACGTCTTGCGGCGTACGTGATTCATTGGAATCCGAGTGTTCGTTTAAAGCGGTTTTACGGCGGCTGCGATTGCCCGCCGGGTCCCGCGGAATGCCAGATTAGATACGTAAGCGGCGTTTATGGCGAACGGTATTAGAGAATAAGCGCGCGGGAAAGAGAGGAAGAGGTGAGGGGGGAGGGAAAGCGAGAGAGGGCTGGAGGTCTTATCGGTAGTCGCGCGCGGCTGTACCTTGTTTCCGTTTCGGGTGTGCTATCGCTGTCGAATTATCGCCCGACGCGCGCCGCAACCGGTGGCTATACGCGAGACCAAATTCGATTCGACTGTTTCGCGCGATCTGTGATTCATTCTAAACGATGAGAAGAATCGTTTAAGAACCAAGTTGTTTTTCTCGTTCTCTCCCGTCGAAATTATTCGACGAATTGTCCCACTTCGTTCGTAAGCCCGTTATATTTCAACTCACGCAAAAAGGAGTATCGAATTTTGGCAATGACTTTTTCCGCGATTGCGTCACCAATTCATTCCGCCTACTCGCGTCAGAAATGGTCATCGCGTCAACGTTCCATTTTGCGCTCGAAAAAGTTATCTCTTCTTCGCGTGTAGGCGATTTTATAAGTAGAAGAGAGAGAAAGAGAGAGAGAGAGAGAGAGAGAGAGACAGACAGACAGAGAGGACATTACGCGTATGATACGAGAGTAAAACGTCGCAGCGGGATTCGCCCTGGCCAATGCCAAATTCGCAACGGAGCAATCCTTGCTCGGTGAATAATATGGCGTCGGGACCTGACCTCGCATAACCTCCCCCTCCCCGTTCGCCATCTCATTCTAACGTTTGACATCGAGCTCCCTTTTGTGCCCGGATGCGTTCAGCTCGCGCTCACTGGGTTAAGATGCTCGGCACCATAAATACGGCAAGCCAGTGGCGCTCGGTGGCGCGGTTGGACCGCGTCCCAAATCCTTCACCCACGTATCTCTCTCTCTCTCTCTCTCTCTCTCTCTCTCTCCCCCTACCTCTCGCTCTCTCGCTCTCTACCCCTCCGCGGCGTCGACGGAAGAGGTTTCTTGTATACAACGTCGGATATGCGGAACGCGTGGATCGTCGATTCTCGCCGCGGCGAATGCTCTCTCTACCGTTGCGGAATGGCCGTGCACACGAGACGGGGGCCGAAAACTGGAAGAGGAAGTCGTCCCTCTGCTCTCGCTACTCTTGCGGTTGCCGGCTTTTTCACCCGGCCAGCGTATTCCAGGCTTTTCTTATGCAACGCGATGACCAGCGAAGCGTCCACCGGCTCCGCTCTTATATACGCGAGCGGAGTTAAACTTTAATCGCGTGAGACGCGCGCTCCTCCACGTCGGTTCTGCTCTAGCCTCTCTGTGCAGGAGTCCTTATCATTCCTACTTCGGGGGGCGAATTCGGAGGTTATTCTCCCTTGGGGTCGGGTTTCTCCGAAAGCGTCACGTTCGAACGTCTCTCTTTCTCTTTCTCTCGCTGGGTATATCGGGAATGCCGAAATTAGAATTTCCAATATTCTTTCTCTACCCCTCGACGGTATGGCGTAAACTCGGTACTTTAATACTGGCCTCTCGGTGTCCCTTTATATATATATATATATATATATATGTACATGTATATCGTACGCGTGGGGTGAGATACCAGTGTCGAATCTATTCGATTCCGAGCCCCGATGGAAACTGGATTTTCCCGCTGGCCCGAGTAATACGAAACAGCGATCAATTGTCACGAATCCCTTCTTACAGGACGTTATAACGTTTACGCAATCTTCTCTTCGTTTTCGTACGGATCGATATTTAGTGTGGAAGATTTGGAGAATACCGTGACTCGGTTTTTGGCTCCCCGCCACTTAATCCGGTACTGAGGGAGCGCGAGAGGTATACCATGGGCGGGCAAATATCGTAGAAATCTAAAGCCCCGGGGGGAAGAGGGACGCGAGAGAGGGGCACCCGCGTCTCACCGTCTTGTGTATATCTCGCACGGGGATCAATGCGTTTTCCTATAGTATCTTTCTTTCTTCTCCACGCCCTTCCCCTCGCTCTCTCGCTCTCTATCTCCGTCTCTATCTCTCCCTATTCCTCTCGAACTCCGTTACGTTAACTCGGCCCGTATAATCGGGCGCATGGCTCCGCTCGTTACCGTCGCTTTCGGTCACTGGGTCCATCGTACGACGACCCGATCGTTAACCCTCTTATACGACGGGTCTCATTTTCGTGGGCCCTTCTCCGAGAAAACGGTCGCGTTAGGTGGCAATCTGGATATCGGGTTTCGTGTGTGGGTGAGCGTATCGTGTGTATCTCTCTTTCTCTCTCTCTCTCTCTCTCTCTTTCCTCGCCGAGGCTTCTATATGCAAAAACAATGGTCCATGACCCTCGTAATATCTCACTTGACTCGCCTCGAGCCCGCGCGTCGTTCTCCCCGCGCACGCATCTTACGGTTATGGGCACTCTTCAACGACCGCAATGTATATCATATCGCTACCCAACGACGCGTCTCGACGCCAACGCTCAACCGCGAATTTATTTTTAGACGAGGTGCGTGAGAAAAATCACTCCTACGGTCGATTCGAATACAATTGCGCGAATGAAGGATCGTTTAACGCTTCGTGATTTAGGAAACGACCGCTTCCACCGTTGCTACTTTTTGTTTGCTCTCGCTGCGTTTCGCGAACGTCCAATCGTCAAGGACTCGTCGCGGGGACGAGATTTCAGCGTCCTTCGTCGTCGCGTACGAGAGAGCGCGAGCGAGTAAAAGGCCGACACACGGTGCATTTTCACCGATCGCGACAAGAAAATTCCCTACTCGTTGCGCAATCTTCGCTATTGCATAATGAGTCGGCTCGCTCGAGCGATTTGCGCTCGGGCTCGTATAGCGGAATTACTCGTCGTCCATTATTCACCGCTATATACCAAACCGGAGGCCGTCAACGCTAGTCGGAATAGAGCTCGCTCGTTCGCTCGCATCCTCGAGGCCAGAAATTTATAGGACGAGGACGCGATACGAGTGCGTGTAACGATGATTCCGTGAGAAGTCGACGTCTCGTATTTTATTATATTTATTTTTTCATCTCTCTCGCGGATCGAGCCCACTCTTGCCGGTCGGTGAGCGAAGAAGGCCCGATCGATACCCGCACATACAGAAAGGAAGCGCGTGACGGTGCCATACCCCCGCGAGTCGTTCGTCACTACCGACGATTATTATTAACGGCTCGACGACGAAAATCCTTAATCCCGTAATCCTATCGCGTGGGACAGATGGTCCTGGGTAAGCCGTGCTGAAAATTCTCGCGTCGAGCGGGCGCGAGTCAGTCGGTGCGGCGCGCGAGTCGGTGGGATGAGAGGGGGAGGGGTGGGTGGCTGGTAGGGATCCAGAGCAGCGGCGAGCGCAAAGGACGGCCGCGGGGGATGCCCTGTAATCAGTGAGGGCGTCGCGCTAATGAGAGTGCGAATGGGTAGAGAGAAATAGGGAGAAGGAAGGAGACGAAGGGAAAAATCGGGAGAAGAGAGGGGAAAAAATTACATCCGAAGACCGTAACGCGAACGCAAATTGAATTCGCGCGCGCGCGTTCCTGCTCCCGAAAAAAAGATTAGAAGAGATGGAGAGAAAGAGAGGAAAGAGTGGAGGTGTTTGGCTCTGGTAACAATACGTAATGTAGCGTAAGCAAACGTTTGTTTTGCCCCTTTCCTGCGGTGGGTTCGTTAACGGAAACGAAGAACAAACAGAACTGAGAGCGGAATCCTCCAACCGAAGCGAATCTGACGTCGCTGGTAATCGCGCATTATCGATGCGCTTTGCTCTCGCAAATTGCGAATTTTTTACTTCTCTTCTCCATTCCTCGTACCCTCTCCTCCCTCCAGCGCTAATATTCTAAAATTACCGAGTTGTTATTCGTTGCTTCCCGTGTTATTACTGCGTTATATTTCTTTTTCGTACGTTTATCGTCGTTCACGCGTATGCTCGCCCTGCGCACGGGTATGTTGATTTTGGTCGAGCGCGAACGACATCCTTAACAGCGGTATGCCCGTTATTACGGCGAAAGGGACGACGCGGAGAATGCGGCTGGCGGTAGGTATAGAATGCGGAAAAGATGATACGGATATACACGTATGTATATGTGTGCGTATATATATAAGGCAAGGGCCGAGTGGCTCAGGGAAAGAGAGAGAATGCTTGCTCTCGACCCTTATGTCCACGAATTGGGTACTATAACTTTGACAAAGCCACCGATTTAAGGACCCTCGTCCCTCTCTCTCCCCCTCCCTGTCCTCTTTCTCATTCTCTCTCCGTTTCTCTCC
>NCVS01000359.1:0-25159 GCA_003055095.1 Goniozus legneri
TCCCCCATGAGCCAATAAATTGATCTGAATATTTATGGCTCAAAAATCGATCTTTTATTTCGTTTAATGTTTAAGAAAAAATTAACGGAACGGCCCCATGTTGGGAACGTTCCGACGGAACAATACTGCACAGTGATGCAATGTAGAAAAATGCAATGTGCATACTTCTATGTGTAATGCTACAAATTATGGTGTAATTTCTTCGTAAGTCGACTGAATTACATAAATACACAGGTTATTACATAATGATGGTTATTAAAATAAAAATTCAACGACTGCAATAAATACATGCATAGTGATATATATGACAGCAATTTTGTGCTGATGTAGCTGTGAAATTTAAATATCTTTGGGTAAATTAATATTAGGAATAGATTAAATAATTTCAAAGGAATGCAGGAAATCTGTTATGGTGGATTTGATCTCATTGGTACATTTATTTTTTGAGAACATACACTTCTCAAAAAAGTTAAGAGGACAGTTACGTTTTCGAAACGGTTGTATCCCGAATTCGAATTATCAAATCCAATCGATCAAGTGATCATTTTCAATGTTGAATCTTCCTCTTTGAAATGATCACCTCCTTATATTTATTGAATCATTTCTAATCCAATTTTAATTGTTTGAAAATGACGAGTGCCCCTTTAATTTTTTCAGTAGATAGTGTGGATCAATTTTTGTAAAAATATGCGCAACAGATAAAAAAAAATTATGATCCAGCAGCTGTAATATTGATAAAGCCTTGGTCAGTTTCAGCTATAGCTTTCTGTAATACGAAAGCTGTACCAGTGCTTGGTCAAGCTGTGATCAAGAAGCTTTAACAGAGGTAGATCAAGAATGACTTAATACAGAGTCTTGATCCAGTCTCTAATACTATTTCTTGATCAAGATTGTATAGGTTTTTAACGTCACTAAAATGGAGCCCAGCTTGATCAAGTGATAAAGATCCTGAATTATGTCTGGATTCAATCTTTAGCTGAATTTATAGTCGGGAACCTCTGTGACAGCAATACTAACACTTCACAGTAGGTACACCATATTTATTGGAACTTCGTGTGTACACTAGTTCTTTTAGGAAACAGTACCAGTACAGTTTGTGGGGGAACAAATTTTTTACGTTTTTTACATTTTCAAAATGTCTGAAAAATATCTGAGTTGCTCTAGGAAGTGTCCACGATCCATACAATTCCGAACTCAAGTTTAACTCGATTGTTCGTAAAGGATGTGTTACATTTGGGTTGAAAGTCTTGGCTTTGTTTTTCCTGTTCTTTTAACATTAGTTTACCTGAAGTCAGTCAATTTTATTGTTTCTCAGTATAAGCTTGCTATTGAAAAAAAATTTCCAGGCAATCTCGTGTTGAATATCCATTGTGCACATGCCCGAGACAAAATTTTAAGCACTGTTTTAACGTTGTAAACCATTGATTACAACTAAATAAGTTAAAACGTATATACGACGTGTGTATGCGATAGAATCTGTTTTGAACCTAAATTAAGGAGTTACGTCCCGATTTATTAAGTTGAAGTTCAAAACAGACTTTTATTTTAACGTTCATGACCTAAGTAAGATGATCTCATTTACATGTAGTAGTTAAACTAGACGAGTTCTGGATCACGACAAACAAACATAAACAAACATGCTATAGTACAGGACTATTACATAAACAATTGCTATTGTATTATAAACAAACATGCTATTGCAAGACTTTAACAGAAGCAATTGTTTATGTGATAATCTTGTACTACAGCATGTTTGTTTATGTTTGTTTGTTTTGATCCAGAACCCGTTTAGTATAACTACTACATGTGAGTAACGAAAAACTGGTAAAATTGATTATGTACGTTCAAATATCGTTTTGAACTTGCTAGTTATACTAGGATTTTAACGTTATGAAAGTTGTAAATGGTATTTATTACTACTTTTTAGTCGTATTGACCCTTGTACAACTAAAACGTCTAAGTAAGGCTACAACAGCAAAATTTAAGTTATTTACGTTAAGAAGTGGTCTAAAATTTTGTCACGGGTGTCTTTTCTTTTGAAATTTCAACAGCAACATAATGAGATTGATCGTTTGGCTAAATACTCTTCAAAAAAATTGAAGATAAATTGAAATTGAAGGAAATTGAAAGATGCAAGCACGAGCTTTAAGCACCTACTAACAGAAAATGTTTGGTTTTTGCGTTTTGGATGAATCTGTCCTGAGTTATCATGATGACGCCGAGAACTTTTTTTTTTAACCTAACTTTCAATATTGTTCAATGAAAATTTCACAAATTACTCATGAAATATATATCTTTTATATGATCAATTGATGGAATCAAATATTTTGTTGGTTAAGTAAAAAAAAAATCGTAAAAACGTACATTTTCTAAGTCTCTGAAACCCACCTAACCCCTTAAGAAGTGGTCTAAAATTTTGTCTCGGGTGCAGGGTTAAGGGGTTACGCCACCTTTGAGGCCCCAAAACAATTCTCAAATTTATGATTTTTTTTTAGGGAAAATAAAACATTATAAGTAAAAATCAATATGCGGGTTTTATTAATATTACTATTAACTATAAAATATTTTTTTTTCAAGCCAGAAAATTGAGTAACAAATGTGTTATAGCTCCCTCCGCCATACCTGTTTTTTAAGTTGGGTGGAACTGGTTCCACTTGTAGCATTCACAATTTTTATCCTACGGCAAACGAAAAAATTTTTACTTTAATTATACAGTATTAGTTATGACCCATCGTAGGATTTTTTCAAAATTCTTATTTTTCACCTAATTACAGATTTAAAAAAAAATTGTCATTTTTCACTCACTTTTTTATTTGTTCAAACGGCTTTAAAAAAATAATTAATGATTATCAAGAAAAAATCCTACGATGGGTCAAAATAGATATTTCAACGAATATTCTGACGAAAAATCATGCAGATCGAACTAAAATTGTAGGAGTTACACCCGGAACCATTTTTAAAAAACAGGCTTTGCGGAGGGAGCTATAACAAATTTGTTATTCAATTTTCTGGCTTGAAAAAAAATTATTTTATAGTTAATAGTAATATTAATAAAACCCGCATATTGATTTTTACTTATAATGTTTCATTTTCCCTAAAAAAAAATCATAAATTTGAGAATTGTTTTGGGGCCTCAAAGGTGGCGTAACCCCTTAAGAACAACTTAAGAACAATGTCAGCATACCGCTAATGCCAAAAACTGAACGAATTCCTGCGCGGTGAAAAATATCGCTCGCGAGATTTATCATCGAGAAATATGGAGGAGAAGGTGTAATTTTGGAACACGGACGCTCGTATACCGCGGGACATAATTTTCGGTGGTCGAAGCAGTTCGCGCGAGCTTGCCAGAGGTCAGACGCGGTAAAACGAGGTATATGGATGACCGTGGGTGGGCAGAAGGGAGGGCGGGGGTGGATACGCACAACGACCAGATTGCCGGCGGCATCGGGGCGAAGATTAAACCCCGTATCTCATCGCGAAAGTGCGAGCCTATGTATATACGTGGCGTATAATTCGCGAGGGGCTCGAATAGAACGCGTTAATGGAACGTACGTGTAAGCTAGCTCGTGTGTTTGCTTGTACACAAGAGCGCGAGGGCTGGCTGAGTTCGCCTTAGCTGCCGCGAATTCTCTTGCCACAGACTCAACCCCCTCCCTCCCCTCTCCCTGGCAAACTATTCCACGCCTAATTAGCGGGGCTTTAACGGCTCGGTATTTGGAAGGGCCACTTCATAGCGTCGAAGGCGTTACCGTACGTTCTGACGCGCGACTATACAGCGCTGTATTACGCTACTTCGCGCCTGTAACGTAACGCGCTTCCGATCGATCCTCCTCGCGAGCCTGTCCAATATCACCGATGCCATGCTATCTATTCTCATCTCATTAATAGTTGCTCGACTTTGATAGGCCTAATTTTTCTGTAGAACGATATACATATTTATAGAGGTTGTAAGGTTCTTTAAAGCTATGAATGATCGGACTAAATGTAATAATAAATTCATTCGTGAAAAAGTTACGTTATAAAACATTGAACTCTCAAAGAAATAAGCCGAGATTTGAATAGGCAAGGCAAAACAATGGAATTGGAAAAAATATTAATTCAAAATTCTTAATTCTAAAACAACTTACCATCAATCAACTATTAATCTTTTGCATTCGGAATCAATGCTTCTTTGTGGCAGAAACGTGTATGCATGAACAGCTTTTAACATTATCATATTATTAGTCAATATTCTTTTATGTTGAAATGAAAAGAAACTTCAAACGTTAAAAGCTACTCGAGTTATATGCTAGAGTTACCTGGTTTCCTAAAAGGGGACAGCTGAATATAAATATTAATAATAAGGGGCTCCTAAGAATTTAAGCTTAATAGTGCAATGTAATGCGCAAATTAATTATTAGGTCGTTCAGAAAGTCATTTCGTTATTTCCCAACAGAGGATTTCATTGTAATTTTTTGCACCCAATTTCACATCCAAGCCGTACAATTTTTATATGTTTTGAGAGCTCATATAGCAAGGCTTGTGTGTGAAAAATTTCAATTAATTCTACGCAGTGGTTTTTGGTTGGTGCCCTTTATATATGAAGAGCGATAAGCAGCATTTGCGAGGGTAAGAATGCTGTTCAAGTCAGATAGAAATTGACCAATGTGTGTGGAGAAGGTGTGTTGACAGTACGTCAGTGCCAGAACAGCATTCTTACCCTTTCTGTAGTAAAACAGCAAGTCGTGTCGAAAATGTTGCTTATCGCTCTCCATGTTTAAAGGGCACTAACCAAAAACTACTGCGTGAAATTAATCGAAATTTTTATCATACAAGCCTTGCTATATGAGCTCTCAAAGCATATAAAAATTATACGGCTTAAGTTTGAAATTGGGGGCAAAAAATTATAATTAAATCCTCTGTTAGGAAAAAACGAAATGACTTTCCGAACGACCTAATATCTATTACGACAAACAATTCGGAGTAATCTAAAAACGTGTCGGTCTGTCTCTTTAACCCACTCGGAGCAGAATGATGTGGAGAAAAATTGAAATACATAAGATCCGTGTGACAATTTTGGGTACTACGAAAATAAAGAAATAACTAGAAATGTATAATTTAGATTTAAGATTTAAAAAATTGAATAGATCTTATAAATTCACGTATTTGTTATACACCATTAAAATTGTAAATTTATTACTCTATCGAGTGTCCAAGGGCAGTTGTCACTAACTTGGTAAATTAAAGGGTTAATACAGGAAATTGCAATTAAAATTGAAAATGTAATAAATTCGATTCATTGATCAAAAAGAGTAATAAAAAATTTGAATTTAGATTTAAGGGAATTTTGAAAGAAATTATTGATGGCAGAAATAAAGAACAAACATTTTGATTAGAGAACTAGAGAAATTTTTTTAATGTTGATGAAAATTAGAGTTTATTTAGAATTAATGATGCTTGGCTGGATGAATTTTCAGCTAGTTTACTGTATTTTACATTGCGCAATATACATCAGGCCACATAGTTTCGGCAGCTATTTTGAGTATCGAGAATAAGAGAGAGAGAGAGAGAGAGAGAGAGAGAGAGAGAGAGAGGGTGAGTGTGAGTGAACTCGTCTCGTACAGCTTGTTCTCGTTTGTTAGGTTTACAGTTTGGGGTGCGGCATTCGACGGACGTTCACAATCGCTTTTGACTGTTTCGCGTCCATGCGCGAGAGTACGATGACTCAACGGAAACGAGTTTCGAGAAATATCAACACTCATGTACACAAACATACCGTTCCGTGGAACGTCGACCCTTGACCCGATTCGAGTGGATTTGATCAAATGCAGTTTGATCAGCTGGGCTGACATTCCTAATCAGCCACACTTGGATATTAGTAATCATTACCGTTGAAATAATTCAGTGGAAAAGCAAAGAGAAATTGGCCAAAATTTCAAGTAATTTAACACATCGTTGAAGTTGATGTGATGTATAATTTCTAAACATCAAAATCTTGACAAAAAATGATCACATCGAAGTGATTATGTAATCGATTAGATTTCGTCATTTTTAGCTGAGATAAAGCTGTTTGAAACTAACTGTTCTCTTAATTTTTCTAATGAGTATAGGGTAGATGTACCAGTTTTAGCCACTTCAAGAAATTTCGTGTCTTTGATCAAAAGTTGAATCAATTTAACCACAATATTTAATGAAGGAAAATCAATTAATCAATTCTTGGATGTATTAGTAGTCGAATTATTACATGTATGAACCTTCAGAACTCTTTTAATTGTAAAAACAGAATTAAATTGTACTGTAATGCCAGTTGTACCAGTAGTGGCAATAGCACCATTTTTGATAAATTTTCAAGTGATTTAAATAATGAATTAGTGGAGCATTTCAAAAATACTATGAATGTTACACACACGACTCTAAATAGTTATTAGTGACTTACTTACAGAGTCTTTTTTAAGATTTTTACTAACAATAAAAGAAATTGCTCAGATATATTATAATTCTGGTTGTTTTTTTAATATTTTTTGGAAGTATGCGTACTTAACAAGCATAATGAAATATTCACAATGACGTCAACATATCTAAAAATCATAGAAATAAACTAAATCATGTTATAGTGAGATTCAAATACTAAATATATCAATATGAATTTTAAAGTGGCCACAAGTAGTACAGTGGCTACAAATGGTACATCTACCCTATTTTTCTTTTTAAAGGACGTAAAAAATACTAAATTGAATTTCATTCACTAAAATACAAAAGAACGATGAACGTACAATAAAAGATCTCGGAATGAAAATTTCATTCGAGGTGTATGGAGCGATCGCATGAATTTGACTCGCACTTCCGGTTGAGACGTTTTCTTTGACCGAGCATCTTAGTGGGGTGAGCGTCCCTCCAGCTCTCACCCACGCGTTGCGACAAACCCCGTCTTAGGCCAGGGTGCATGACCGTCTCGTCGGCGTTGTGTCGGTCTAATTTGAAACTACATATTTAATCCTGGGCAAACGGCGAGCGGGCTGCCCGAGCGACCGACAAACACAAGGAACAACCACCCCCTCCACGATCTCTATTCCGTCGCACACCCGCGAGGGACTCGAGCCGCTCCGAGAAATCATGAGCGACGTCAAAGAGAAGAGAAGAGAAGAGTAGAGAGAGAGAGAGAGAGAGAGAGAGAGAGAGACGCTGTTGGTTTCGCTGATATCGCGTATGTTCTCCAAAGAAAAAGAAAAACATACTCCTTCCCGTCTGTTTTCCCTTACCCCTCTCTCAGACTGTGAGGTTCTTCACCTCGAGAAAATGACTTTTGCCAGCTGTATGCGTACTCGGTTTTTTGTTTTGCAAAGAAAATAAATTACCCTATCCTCCGATTTGAAAAAGCTCTTAAAAATTGAAAAAAAAAAACAATTTTGTATAATCTAGAATAACTTCGATATCATTACTCATAATGTTTATTAGTGTAAGCCAAGAAAATTGAATAATTTTTTTTTCTTCTGGTACCTTGAAAATATTGTTCAAAGTGACCAGTTCCATTTCTCATTTAATTAACACAGAAAAAATTTTTTTTTCTCCAATTCAAAATGTTATTACTCGATGATGAATCGGCGTATTGTAAAAAGTATATAATATATATTTTCATTGGAAATTGAATGATCTACAAAAATTTTTCTTGTGTTTATTAAATGAGAAATGAAAAATCACAAAGCAGCACCTCTTAAAATTGTCTCAGATCCCATGTTTCGCTAGTACAACCTTTTGGTCACTTTGAACAATATTTTCAAGGTACCAGAAAAGAAAAATTATTCAATCTTTTCGGCCCACCCTAATGTTTATATTATGTAACTCCCTGTTAGAATGTTAATGTTAAGATGTTAGAGTTCGCCCGTTATCTTTTTGTACTATTGCAGTTGCTGATTACCCAACTACTACACAGTAAAAACGAATATGTTGAATTTAACATATTTTGCTTGTCCCAGAAAGTCTACAATAATTTTTTATGTTAATACAACATGAATCAATGTGTAAAAATATAAAACATATTATATGTCAAATTTTTAACAAATTGTTTTAGTTATTTTGACATTATTATAATGTCGTTTTTTAAGTACAGTCTTTGATGTTGTTTTAATACATTATAATGTTGAGTTCAAAAAATAACAATCTTTATATGTTGTCAATCTTTTTCAACATCTATTCTTATACAGGGTGGTCCAGTTACGATGATAATCGTATTTATCTGGAAAACTGTGGGGGGTATGAAAAAATGTTTCGGACAAAAGTTTTTTGGTATTGAGGGGGACATCCGATGGTCACACCCTCACGATCTTGTGACGCGCCGTTTGACCTCTACGAAGGGCAACTTGGTTTTTTTAAATGGGAACCCATACTTTTTAATGCATATTCTTGTAGATGGGGAAAAAATAAATAAGTTTCGTAGGAAAAATTTTTTTCTGCGATCACCCCTTTCGCAGATATTTAGCTTCAAATATGTCTTAAATTTACATAAATTTGGGTGGAAAATGGAACAATATTTTACTGCCTGCATTAACAGTTCATGGTATCATAACACGAGGACGTAATTTTCTCAGTTGTAGTGTTTGAAATTCACGTTTGCGCCAAATCGTTCACGATAAAATGAAAGATTGAACATCAAGCGCGTCATGTGGTACCAGCATGACGGCTGTCCAGCTCATGCCGCACGCCAAGTCCAAGACACACTGAATTTAAAATTTCAAAATCGGTGGATTGGACGTGGTAGTACGATAGCATGGCCAGCTCGATCACCTGATCTAACCCCACTGGATTTCTATTTATGGGGCGTGTTGAAGGACCTGTGCTACAGAGAGAAGCCGACAACGCGAGAAGACATGATCGAACGAATCATCGATGCTTGCTCTTCAATCAAAAAAGAAGAACTCACAAAAGTTCAACTGCATTATAGCAATAGATTGAGACATTGCATAGCAGAGAATGGTCGTCATTTCGAACATTTATTATGAGTTTCTCATTTTTAAAGGCCTCATCAGAGGCCAGTGATGTACAAATCTGACCTTGCAACCTCCTCGTGGTGTACATTGGATAACGCTAATGCAGACAGTAAAATATTGTTCCATTTTCCACCCAAATTTATGTAAATTTAAGACATGTTTGAGGCTAAATATCTCCGAAAGGGGTGATCGCAGAAAAAAATTTTTCCTACGAAACTTATTTATTTTTTCCCCATCTACAAGAATATGCATTAAAAAGTATGGGTTCCCATTTAAAAAAACCAAGTTGCCCTTCGTAGAGGTCAAACGGCGCCTCACAAGGTCGTGAGGGTGTGACCATCGGATGCCCCCCTCAATACCAAAAAACTTTTGTCCGAAACATTCTTTCATACCCCCCACAGTTTTCGAGATAAATACGATTATCATCGTAACTGGACCACCCTGTATGCTTTTAACAAAAAACGATGTATAATTCAAATAATTGAGAAACATGGTAATTTTAACTAAGAAATATGTAACTTTTCGAAATTTAACAACTGAAATAAGTTGTTTACAATGAGGTATAGACTGTTGATTTTACAGTTAAGATTGTTCATGATTTCACATGAAACTTTCAACAATCGATTTTTTTTAACATATTACACATTCATTTTTACCGTGTATCGTTCCTCTAGCCGAGAAATATTCATTACAGAGAAATTCTACACGGTAAAAGGGAAGATCCGGAAGAGGGGCCAATTTCGAGAGGTGACGTTTCGTAAAAATCGTCCTTAAAAAATGATTCCCGTGTTGGTAAGTGGCAGGGCGCGGGACACGGAGGGGGGTAATAGAGCCCCTACGGTATCAGCGTAGCGGCGAAACGACGACGGTTATGGCGCGCTGAAAGTGTCGTCGGGGCTCGAATCCTCGAGGATTCCCTGGACGAAATTGCGTGCGAGTGGACGAGGAAAAGAGTCTACCCACACTCGGCGCGACGTCTGGACGTAAACACAACGGCGCGGTGGCTCTGTGCATTCCCGCCAGGTACGGGGAGGTTTAATCTTGGCCCTGCGCGCAATCTCACGGAGATGACCGACGACGCGGGGGGTCGCCGCGATATTATACGCTCTTATGTGGCTGACCGAGGAGTGGGGAAAGTTTGACCAAGGAAATGACGCTTGGCTCCATTCACCGGCTTACTCGCTCCTGGGACGATCATCGTCGATAAATTACGCGTCCTTCGCACCGAAAGAAACTGAAAAAGCTGTTTCTGTAGGAAAAGCTACACAATAGGTGGACGAACTTTGATTCGATTTTCGGTTATACCTATTTTATTTTAAAAAGAGTCTTGCAACAATAAGTGTTTATACTTTTACTTAATAAATGAACGAATTCAGTTTTCAATTATAACTATTTTATTTGGAAAAGAATTTTGTAACAATTAGTCTTTATAGTTTAAGGGTTTTTAGTATTAATATTCATTTACTTTTACATTTATCAGAGGAAGTCCAAAAATTTAATCGCCTATAAAATCATTCTTCTTTTCGGTTGAGAATCTTAACGATTAAATTTTCAATTTTGTTCAATTTTGTTCAATTTAAATTTCACATCTCAAATTTGTTCATAGAACAAAACACGTTGATTCCCAATTATAGATCTCTCATTTACAATTTATTAAATGTTCATATATTAATTATTCACATAGTAGAAAATTATGTAAACCTAATAGCAATAAATAATAATAATAGTAATATTAGAAGTAATAGTAATAGTGATGTTAAATAGTTATTGTTGAAGACACCTCGGTTTCAACAAATGTTAACACAGCATTCAAAATTCAAAATACATCATATGAATTGATCGATAATAATAAAAGCCTTGCGTACAATAGATCGTCAAAAAGAAAACAAATAAAGGCGAACGCATGGAGAGTGATGGAATGATGATAATGGTTAGTTAAAAATATAATCGACTAATTATTTTTTTTCAATTACTATGATATTTCATTATTTTTTTTTCGTGAGTTATCACTGTTTATGATAATGAAGCGAGTAGGATTAATTGATTGATGCATAACATAAATTATGACATAATTTTGCATAAATAAAGGAGTCAATTACCGAGGAAAATTTTCCGCCCCCTAAACATTAAAAGTTTTTATTTACAGTGTACGTTCGTAAATTTCATACAATTGCAATATTTGCTATATTTATCTAGATTCATGGAAAATTGTCGACATTTGAAAAGCCCACTTGGCGAATACCACGAAATTTTTTAAAGATTCTTGTGTCGAATTTGCAGTATTGCTCGAGCATGGACAACTCCAGATTTTCCAGATTTTTTTTTCCAGCTATCGGTAGAGTCATCTTGCTTTATTTCAGCGAAAATTAATATCTTGACGAGTCCGGCTCGATTCGATTCGCTATTCGTGCATGCGAGTTCGCGAAAGGCTCGCGTGATAAACTGCGAACTGGAATTTCCGAGAGATTGTTACTCTTTTTAATTTCATAATTTTTTTTTTCAACCTCGCGAAACACGGAGACGATAAGAGTAACGCGACGACCGTATTAATCAAGCATCGATGCACACGACAATTTTTTCCCCCCTCGCGATACGACAACCCTGTTACTCGTTTCTTTTTTTTCACCACCCGCACACGTGAGCCACGAATCTCGCGAGGGACTCGTTACCGTATCCGTTCGTGAGATTGCAATTTGCATACGCGCGGATCGAACAACTCGGGCTCGCGAGATCCCTAGTAGAAATGAATCAAGTTTTACTTGGTTAAGTCTAGAAACTGACCAGCAATCAAATCTAGTAACTAGGCAGTAAGCATATCCAGTAACATAATTACAATTACAATTATCACAATCACAATAACACTAATTATTATAATGAATAACACTAAGTTTTACTTGATTAAGTTTAGAAACTGGCCAGCAATCAAATCTAGTAACTAGGCAGTAACATATCCAGTAACATAATCACAATCACAATTATCACAATTACAATAACACAATCACAATTTTGATAACCTGAAAGCTGTCAGTTTTATTCAAAGTAGCCATATTTTTGTTGATATCTAGTAAAACTGGCCAGTTACTGGCTAAAAACTCGATTTAATTTCTACTAGGGATACTCGCGCGATACGAATTATTGGGAAACGGATTTCGCGGGAGTCTGAGGAATCGGGAAGGAGAAATTAAAATCGCATGATTTCCGTTTATCGATCTCGTTTTCGCTCGGGAAATAAACTCGAGATGTATTATTCCGAGTGTCGCGAAAGTTGAAAAAGAGTTCGTACTAACTCGAGAACGATCTTCGTTTTTCGCCCGTAGCTCTTTCCTCGCTTTCGATGTTCCGAGTTTCTCCCTAGAATGCGAATAAGTCGAAAACAAACGCCCGTTTTTTCCTCCCTCGCCACGGTTTTTCCCCGCTTTTATTTTTCCGCGATCACGGTATCGCTGCAGCCGTAAAATTGTCCCGTAAGAATGTTTTCGCGCGTGTCACGGCCGTACGAAACCGAAAATTCGTCCCGGGTAATTGAAATAGCGAACGGCGAAGGTAAATTAACTTCTTGCTCCGTTGAGAATCCGCGAGCGTGCGTATTTTTTTGCCGCGAGGAATTCCTGCGCGACGATTATCGTTTCTGCGTTTACTCCCCGGCGTTTCTTCTCTTTGGCTTGGCAGCTGCCGAGCGCGATTGCGTACGTCGCGGTGATTTTTGCGCGATAGCTCTCGGTCCGTCCATTTTTGCTCGCCGCGAATTTGTTAATTCGCATTTTTGTCTCGGCCCCGTCCCATTAACTTTGTCCGCGAGGAAGACAATTCCGAGTCGTTTAAAGAACGATTTTCTTCCGCGTGCGGTCCGCTGATTGCGGCCGTCTCTCGCGAATCAACTCTAGAACGCGCTTGCTCCTCTCTTAATAGTTTTCTTCGGTCTTTGTTCCTTCGCATAATGGCCATCCCGCTCTGGCGCGGAAACATTATCCTCGCCGAGAGAGTGTTTTACACGGGAACGCGTAATACACTGCACCGCAAATTTTTGCACATTCGAGAGCTCGAGTAATTTCCGGGAACGTTATTTGGAAAATTTTATGAAATTTCATCCAAATTCTCGCTTTCAATAACTGTTAACTGTCCGAGTCGAAATTTTAACTTCTATACTACTTCTATAGAATCTAATAAACACTTATTTCATTCTACAGATGTTCATATTATCTTGAAAACCCTAGTAGAAATGAAATCGAGTTTTTAGCCAGTAACTGGCCAGTTTAACTAGACTTGAACTAGGAACTGGTTAGTATACTATTAAGTAACTGTCTAGTAATACTGGCCAGTTTTACTAGATATCAACAAAAACATGGCGACTTTGAATGAAGCTGACAACTTTCAGGTTATCAAAATTGTGATTGTGTTATTGTAATTGTGATAATTGTGATTGTGATTATGTTACTGGATATGCTTACTGCCTAGTTACTAGATTTGATTGCTGGCCAGTTTCTAGATTTAATCAAGTAAAACTTGATTCATTTCTACTAGGGAAGGTTCAATTTGGTGTTTAAACGTATCTTTAAACTCTCATTGAACCCTACAAATCTCTCAGTTTATATGACTCCAGTATTTAGAGTGTATAAATCGAAATCAAGTATTTTTTCACTTCATTTATGACCTACAAAGCAGAAACATAATTTCATCCCTATAAAGCCCTATGATTCTCTATAGTAGACAAATACAATAATTGCTCAGCGAAAGAGAAACGGGACAGTCGACCACTTATCAATCCTCAACTTTATATATAGCCGTATTAGGTAAATATCTAAGTTGTTAAAAATTTGCGATTGGTAATATTGGTAATTATTTTAGATTGGGCGAATAATCGTTCTTTGTCAAGAATACAAGAGAAAGAATATATAAGTCATATCAACAAAATAATTTTTAATAAAAGAAAATGCTTAAAACAGGTGCCAAGAACTAAAATAAGTATAATAACTCTGGAACTTATATCGTATTATAAAAATTTATATTTCTTAAAAATTTATAAATTGACTATAAAATTTGTAATTGGTTTAAAAAATAAAAAACAATAGTCTCAAAAATAATGTGTATAAATTAATTTCGAAATAACAAGAATTTTCAAGTTAATTATACATTTCATATTCACACAGATACATTTATTTATATATTATAGATGTTGCACTGTTAACATATGTGTTTTATCACGTGAATAATTTAAAACAAATTTACGGATTTAGTTTTATCTCGAGTATGTATGTATCAATGTTGCATGATGGTTCAATTAACGTTACTGTTCTCATTGGGAATAAAGGTAAAACTTTATGTGTAACGAAATTTCATAAAATTTCATTCAAGTCTGTGTGTGTGTACAAATATTGACAGCTTAATTATTCACAAAATAATTTGAACGAGATTCCGATCATTTCGATTCTCTGAAATACACGATTTTCGTATTATTCTGATTATTTTATACCGTATTCGGTGCGGGAATCAAATTCTGATCCACGGGTTTCGCGCGAATCGAGACTTTCTCTCTTTTCCTCTCCGTGGCGGGAAAACCTACCGAGTTATTCCAGTTAGCTCGCCGGGAAGAGCGGTCCATGGAAATCGCGTTATATCTAAATATTTATGTTCCCTCTTTCCCCTTGTGCTTTGACTTTACGAATGTAGAAACGTCTACAGAAGTCGAGGGAGGTAGCAAGTGCACAACTTCTCTAGCAACGTACGGTATAAACTTTTAACACTCGTTTCGATCCTCTCCTCGCCTAACTCGCTGATGCGAAATCTACCGGATACGTACTCACGTGGTTCCCTTTTGAATTTTCATTTTTATGAATATTTTCCAATCGAAACATCAATTTTTTATAAAATAATTTATGTACGCCACATTTTTTAACTCGTTCAAATCTTCAACTGTTAAGCCCTTGACATACGAGTCATTATTCGTTTTTTTTTTAATTTCTGTAGCAGAGGATTAATATAATAATTAATGGATGTTTATCATCTGTAACTGACTGTGCATTCTTTGATTCGTCACGTATTCCTTTTCTTATTTTGAGAAAATAAGAGTATTGTTTTTTAATTAACACATTTATTGTAATGAATACTCTGGCTGAACTAAGTTGTTCGCATGTTAATGAAGGTTTTGACGATGTGGTTCTCCTCACTAGAGGGAGTCTTTATTGATTGGAAAAAGGGTACGAAATTGCTCAGGGAGTTACGTCTCAACAGTGAGAGGAAATCGCATCGTTAACCTTCAGGTATGCATTCTTTATTTAAATTATCATATATGACAATTCCCTCCGAACACGAGGAGAAATAGTGTTCAATAATTATGGATATAACAGTTTATCCAACAAATAACCTGTATTGCACTAATGATGGATTTAACAGTTAATCCATCAAATTAAGGATTTATTACATTAATACATATTTGTAGGGGGTTTTCATCCGTTTATACGGTTTTCCCCGAATTTTCACTCGGTCATTAGCTTTTCTATTATTCATAAAAATTAAATTTCGCAGTTCAAATCGACCTATAGAACGAATTTTTGACTTTTTTTCCGGAAATTCACGGTAGAAGTTAATTCCCGACGAGTGAAAAATTTCACTCGCTTTCACTTTTTTCGGTTCATTTCATTGCATGGAACACGCTCGGACGCTCCTGTGGCAAATTTCGACCGACGCAACAATTCCCGTGCGAGCATAAACGCCCGTGAAGAATTGCCTGGCGTAAATAAAAACGTTTTAGGCTGGAACGTTCTGCGGGACGCTTATCGCGCTGGCGCGCGTACGCGTGTTTTTTTACGCGCGAGCCTTCTCTGTGCGTGCTGCTACTCGAAACCTGCAATGTCGACCTGATTTACGACGCATTGCGTACGAAATTACCCGGTTTTCCTTCTCTCGGAGACGAATTCGTAATAAAAATGTGACTAGTATTTTGTAGGATTTAAAAGAGAATCTTGTTTTCAATTAATAAATATAGTATAGTAGTGCTTGCCATACCTTTTTTTTCCTATAATAGTCTTATAATAGCCTATTGATCGGCTTTTCGTTTACTAATAATTATCGACCGATTATTATGTAAAATAAATGTAAAATAAAATACAAACATTAAAAAGATTACTATTCTATGAAACAAAAGGACATAACACAATGAATAGTGAAAATTTAGACAGTACTGGGATAATTTAACGAACGAACCAGTTGGTCCTCACTAAGGAGTCTCAACTACAAATGGTCGACAAAATTTTAGTATTGCAATACTCAGTGCTTAGTGTTGCGTTGGAACATGCGTATAAAGTTAGCCCCCCCCCCCCATTTTTCGAAAATGGAACTTTTAAAACTTGTTCTGAATTGTACTCGGTTTGTACTATATTGTATCAAATTTTCAATAAAAATTGTAATTGTTAAGATATCGCGACGAAACTTTGGAACAATTTTGTACTAGCTGAGTATAACCGGGTACAAAACTATCTCGGCAGGTACAAGAAAAAAAAGGGTATTTTACTCTTGTAAGCGAGTAACTCGATATTTAATTGTTTATAAAAAGCGCAATTGTTAAGATATCGCGATGAAACTTTGGACCAATGTTCAGTACAACTTTTTGAATCTAAATATCGCAACCTGGTCGATTTTGGAGAAAAATGGGGGGCTGGGCTTTATTTTGGTTTTTTTTTGTTTTTTCCGTGAACCATTTCGAATAAGAGATTGAAAATTTGGTATAATGTAGTACTAACCGAGTACAATTCAGTACAATTTTTAAAAGTTCCATTTTCGAAAAATGGGGGCTAACTTTATACACATCGTTGGAACGTCTCCAACATGGAATAATTTCGTGATTTTATTTAAAAAACGAAACATGATTTCTAAGTCGTCAATAACATTGAAATCATTAATTAATAATTATGAATGGGGCATAATAAAACCCCGATTATATTTGTTCAGAAAATACTTCTCAAATATTTTGTGGACTGTACTTTCTATTATTGTAGTCTATTCAACCAACCAAAATAAAGAAAACCTTTGAGGAATGTTGGTGAAGGGCTTTATTCGATTCTTATCGAGCTCCAGAATTGACTTTTTTAAGAAAATATAGATACTCACGGTGATTAATATAATCGTGATTTAGAATAAACTATCACAAAGAATATAAATACCGATATTAAAATTAATACAATAAATTTATCTAATATTGAACCAGACGAAAGAATAATTTTATATTCCATTTTTTCAAAAATGAAATCTTTAGCCACCACTCGACAGACTTGATGAACTGCTCGATCTATAATTCAATGATTTTTAGTTAAATTATTCTGTTGCTGTTGTCGTTTTCCTTAATTTTTTGAGTAGTACACAATATTCTTCTACGACCCTGCACGTGAACAACAGAAGTAAACAAAATTGTAAAAACTAAAACAGGAAGTATTAAATAGCAATTTCTCGGAAACCGAGGAAATTTCTGGCTCGAAAAATTCCTCCCGATCGCGCTCACAAGCACATAAACGAAAGATAACTCCCGTTTTACATGAGTCGAAGGTGGGAAAGTATATTTTTCATTTCTGACCCGATAACGTGTCGGGGATAAATAGTTTACGCCGGTGTGTGCGCGTGTATATGATCGATTCTAGGGTTCTCTCGTTTGCTTCGGGGGCTCTTCGGGTGCACCATAATCCGGTCTCGTTACGACGCTAGTTCGACGATGGCCTGATATCAGCGGGGGAGTGTGGGGAGTCGTTTTCTTTTAGTAACACGTCGGGCCGTAAACGGCAAACCGCGACCCGTGAGGGATTAACGACGATATTTTTACGGGAATTTCTTACGCTCGTTTTTCTTTTTTCGACCATTTTCTCTTTCTCTTTCTTTTACACGAGAGGAATACGGTCCCGTAAGCACGTGCTAAACACGAAACGCGAGACCGAGTTCGATCCTCGCGGCTCGCTAAAAGGGATTACGCGATCCGTATATAATGCCGTATACCAGATATATATTTTACCCAACGAGGCCGCTAGCGTTTATGAATTTACAATGCGTTTTCGCGGCGAGTAAAACGCGGCGCGCGTCGCGAAATATTTTTTCGTTTAATAAACTCCGCCGGCGGCGGGCTTTTGTCGGTATTGTATTTCGAGAAGAAGCGCCGCGTGGATGGGAGAAAAATAACGAAGGTATACGCAAAATACGAGAATTTCCCGGAGTGAAATTTCACGCAGAGCTGAAACGATCGATGTGTAAAAAATTCCTCACGAGTTTTTCAGATCGAGCAGCTTCCTGAAACGCGTCTTGTTGTAAAAAGTCATACTAAATAGTGTGTCTTGCAATCGTTCTTCTTTCTCCTTATCACCTTCCCATCCCGAGTCAAAATTTCAACAACGCTAGTAGAAATGAAATCGAGTTTTTAGCCAGTAACTGGCCAGTTCGACTAGATTTGAACTAGAAACTGGCTAGTGTACTATCGAGTAACTATCTAGTAACTGGCCAGTTTTACTAGATATCAACAAAAACATGGTGACTTTGAATAAAACTGACAGCTTTCAGGTTATCAAAATTGTGATTGTGTTATTGTAATTGTGATAATTGTGATTGTGATTATGTTACTGGATATGTTTACTGCCTAGTTACTAGATTTTATTGCTGGCCAGTTTCTAGACTTAATCAAGTAAAACTTAGTGTTATTTATTACAATAATTAATGTTATTGTGATTATGATAATTGTGATAATTGTAATTGTGATTATGTTACTGGATATGTTTACTGCCTAGTTACTTGATTTGTGTGCTGGCCAGTGTCTAGACTTAATCAAGTTTTACTTGATTAATTTCTACTGGGGAATAAATTCAGCCTCATTAATCTCATTTCTTTTGTTGTGGTACTTGCCGCTAAAAGTGAAATATCATTTAGACTCTAAATACCCTCAAAATAGGGTATGGAGGCTGAAATTAGTGTGTTAAAAAAATATTTTGAGTCTCCAAAACTTACTTTCACTACACCACACCTCACCACAGTAACAAAGTAGGTTCTGGAGGCTACATTTATTGTTCTGAAACAATGATTTGATTCTAAACTTGGTAAAAGCGGACAAAATTACCACGTTTAGGTTGAAATTACAGTATCGATACATGGCTTATCATGATTTAAAAAAATGATTTTAGTCTCCTCACCCTCGAGTAGGATTCGGAGGCTAAATTTAATGTTTTAATTTTGACTCCGGATGTCTGTCTTTTCTTTTGAAATTTCAACAGCAACATAATTGAGATTGATTGTTAGGCTGAATACTCTTCCAAAAATTGATGAATACTAGTCATTTCCACGAAATTCTAATTCAACAGTTCATTTTAAAGCAAATTCAAATTCCAAAATAATGACTTTGTTGACTCGGTTGGAAATGATCGAATCGAACGAAGCAAATAATCGTTTTGAAGTTTGATTCTTCCTCTTTAGAATAATCTCTTTCTCGGTTATGTTCAATTGTTTTCATTCAAAACATTTTACGCACGAAAACAAAAAAACACACTGCAATGAACGTTATTATCAATAAATCTATTTCTCTCGTATTTATGTCTCCTTTTATTTAAATAATTGCCCAATTCCTAATATTTAAGCCTAAAATAAGTTTAATTTATAAGATTTATATTTGAATATTAAGTAAGTATATAATTAAATGTTTTTCACAAAAAAGATGAATCTTATCGCTGAAACTGATTTGCTGTTGATTGATAACGAATTAAATGTATAAGTTTAGGAAAAAAAAGTTTTCGTCCGATCGTGCGTTGATGATGTAAAAATGTAACAGTCAAGGTAACAAACAATTTTTTTTGGACAATGTACTTCCAAGCCACTTTCAGAGCGAATGGCTCATATGCTAGTTAAACTGCGAAAGGGTTAATATTATTTTTCTAGATGGTACCATTTAAGGGATATAAGCATAAATAAACGCATCGGTATGCGAAGAAAACCCCCTCGCTCGTTTTATCCGAGCGCGAGTTCGATCCCCAGGACTATTTACATGAAGCCGGAAGCCCTTCTTCGGTATTCCTTCTTGTGTTCTTCGTTTTTTCGAGAATACGGTGGGTCTGATGGTAATAAAAGGGGAGTGTATCATATACGACACTTGGCTCGCACGTCGGATTACGAGAGATTTGCGAACAGGGCTGCGCGCGTACCTCGCGACACGAGAGGAAGGAAGAGGAATGGCGTACGTATAGCCGTAATGGAGGGACGAGAAATAAGAGAAATAGTCGTCGGATGGCTTCGGTATCCGGTACGTGCCGGCCGTTTTAACAACATCACGTCGTACTCGTGTTGACGCTTGACTCTCTCTCTCTCTCTCTCTCTCTCTCTCTCTCTCTCTCTCTCTCTCTCTCTTCGTTTTTTTCCAATGTTTTATTTTTTTTCGCACTACAAGCGAAACAATAGCGGATCACCGACACCTGAATCGAAGCGGTGCACCTGCGCGCCACGAGTTTTGACGAATGCGTTCCAGCAAAACCGATCAGCCACCGTGCACATCCTAGACGATTATTCAATTCGCGATAAACGGAAATACGATAGTTCGGTAGCACAGGCCCGAGTTGAAATTTAAAGCATGTTTCTCGTTTTTAATGTCTTATTCGACAAGACGAAGAAGTTTTAAAAAAGGTAAAGTTACCTATAATGCTAATACATTGTATTGTCTTAATTTCGACTTCTAAGTCTCACTTAGTACCCAAAACTGTACTTGAAAGTCGAATTCAAGACGAAATTAAAGACAAAAACGTTGAAATAAAGATGAATTTAAAGTTAAAAACATCTAGAGAAAGTTGAAATAAAAGGTAAAAAGGTCATATATATATGAGACAAACCAATACAGCTATAAAATGTTTATTTCAAAACTTTTAATTTCACACTTAATGTGAGAATTAGTATGTAATATGAAAAATCTTACATGTAGTTATTTAACTATGAAAAATATCGAACTCAATTGGATTTTCCATATTATCCATATCATAATATGAACGAATGTTATTATAATTATTTACATTTTCATCAGGCGAAATTGAAGGTAGGGTAGATGTACCATTTGTGACCACTTGAAGAAATTTCGTGTCTTTGATCAAAAGTTGAATCAATTTAACCACAATATTTAATGAAGGAAAATCAATTAATCAATTCTTGGATGTATTAGTAGTCGAATTGTTACATGTATAAACCTTCAGAACTCTGTTTATTGTAAAAAAAAAGTATTAAATTGTACTTTAATACCTGTTGTACCAATAGTGGCCATATTACCATTTTTGATAAATTGATTTTGAAATTGAAAACAATCAAATTTATCAATTTGATATTTATTATTTGGTTAATTAAGATTCACGAATGAAGCAACATTTAAAAAGTTTATTGTAAAACAAATAAGGTAGAATTAAATCGAGAAGACTTTTTGTTAAGATTAAAAAGTAGAATATAAGTTTTAAATTTCGACTCGGGTGTGTTGAAATTTAAATTGTAACTCAATTTTTCCTCTTCCAGGTGTAATCTGGAATACCGTTATCGTTAATTAATCACAGATTGCTCTCGACTGGTTCAAAAACCAATTAGAATTTTAACAAAATAATATTATGGAAATAAAATTATGCGCAGGCGGATGTATTTCGCTGTGAATGGAATTATTCTGGTCAATGGGGATTTACAAAATTAGCTGTATCGCCAGAAGAGGCTTTGCCCCTCTGATGCGAGGTGAATGAATGCGAAAAAAGAATGGCGCGCTCGATTGGCATTAGCAACGAACGTCGCGATAAATCAGCATCAGGCTTAAAACCGATCTGAATATATTCTGCCCTCTCTTTCTCACTGCCTTTTTTACACTTTCATAATCTCTCAGTACGAAAATGCACTTTTGTTCCTGCATAAAATGGAAACAAGTAGAATGAAATAGTCATTACTGAGACAGTGGGAGAAGTATATCCTAAACTGGGACAATTATAAAATGTTTTTAATTATATTTCATTATATTGAAATAAAGAACTTTTCGATATGTTTGAAGTCTTTGTTCGTTTGATTGCATAATTAGTTTTTATTAACGAAAGCGCACTTAAGTATCATTAATGATAATCGCACTTCAAAGAAGAAATGAATGACGTGAAATGGTGTAATAATTTTTGTTTTTAATAGTACTAGCGTACTTTTAAAATCACACTTATTTAAAGAAATTTTACACATGCAACTATGTTATGTATATTTTTCGAAAAGAAAAGAAAAAATTGAACCATCGGAATGGAGATTCAAAATTCAAGGTCAAAGCTTTTGAAATAAGCATTAAAAATAAAAGAAAGGAAAATCCACATGTATAAGAGCATTGGTTGAAGACATGTATTTTAATTCAGAAAAAATAGATAACAATTTCGATAATATTGGGGTGCATTCATTACAATTTAAAATAAAATTAAAACAAAGATTCTGAAGCTAATTTTATTTTTATTTAATAATTTATTATTAAACTGTGATTTTGATAGTTGAGAAAAAATTGAATTAAATATATAATGTTTTCATTTATGGAAAAACAAAAAGCAAATTTAATTCAGCAGTTTTACCACTTCTAAACTGATCCAGTATTAGCCATTACTGTTCCAGTATTAAACATACACGTTTCGAATTTAATCAAAACGAAAACCTGTTGTCCTATTAACGATTAAACTTACTCTTAAAAAATTTATATTGTTTTTTTTTCAATTTTTTGATATTTCATCGTTAGTATCTATCGAACAATATATTGGCTTGTCACTGCAATTTTTCTCTTAAAAAATATATTATATAGTTTTTTTAGAAATGCTCACTGAGTTTAGTTTTTGTAACTGTCTTAGTAATGGTACCATTATCTGAGAAAAAATAAATCATTTTCGATGTTAGATCTTTTTCAATGCCTTCTTCTACAGTTTTACAATCCCCCGGTAAGAAAATTGTCCTCGAACAAAACGAAAGCAAGTACATAGAAAAAAAAGATTACTTGAATCAAGAAAGTAAAGAAATATACTTTCCAATATCAAGTTTTTTTTTCTTTCCTGAATGAAGAAATAAATTTTAAAAACAATAGTTGTGAATTTCTTGATCCAAGAACGTGTGTCCTTGAATAAGTCAATATATTCTTCATTCAAGAAACTGTTACTTACTATTATTATTTTTAAACTATTTTTTTTATTTGAGAAATAATTAATTTATCTTAGGATAAAACAAAATAGATTTGGTTCAAATATGGCAATACTTGATTCAAGAAAAAAAATTCTCAATTCGAGAATTTAATTTTCTACTAATATGGAGAAATTATTTTCTTGATGACGGAATTTTTCTTTCTTCCGCATAACTCTCTTGAATCAAGTATATATATTTCCTGATTCAAGTGATTCGTTTTTTTGTGTAGGAGAGAGAAATGATATTCAATGTAAGTTCTCGAACGGAAAGTTACAAGATCACCCGTTTACAAGTCGGTAAGCCGAAACGAAAATCGCTTTGGCTCGCTTCGCCGTTTCTCGTATCATTGATTATTATTTTGCTTCGCCAGTAGAGAGAGAGAGAGAAAGTCTACTTTATAGTACAAGTGTATACGCGTGCGCGTGTACAGTAAAGCGACTCGAATTTACTCCGCGAATCGGTTCGATCGCGCAATGAGAATAAATTGTCGCTGGGGCTTTACGGAAATTGCGAAAGTTCACGTGGAACTTCGGGCGTGGAAAATCTGGTTTTGGCGAGCCCGTGGTGCGCTCGTATATGCGCTTATAGTTTAGGATCTGTGTGAGCACGAAATCGCGTAACGCGGATAGATTCTTGCGCCCGGTAAATATCACGATCGATCGTTTTCTCGCAATTACTTATAGGGGATGAGAAAAAAAGAATGGAAGACGAAAATAAGATTCGATGGTACGTTAATGTCACTGGTTTCCCGATAAATCGCGCGAGAAATTAAAGGAGACGGGAAATAAATCTGCGATGAAAGGTCGAGATGATACATCGAGAGTATATTTTTGGCTCTCAATTATCAAGAAAATCGGTAGAGTTACTTGTGAGTTTGAGATGAACTTTTGAGCTGCAATTTTATAGTGATCGTTTTTGTCAAGTGTATTTATTTATTTTTATCTAATATATTTTTAGTTATTCACCGTCTACTTTAACTCCTTTTTCTTTTCTTCTCTTCTTTGGGGCAGAATCATTATAGTCTTTGATATAAATGAAACTTTGAATAACTTTTCAGTCGCTCTGTTTATAAATAGTCTGTTATTGAGCTTCGGTTTTACTTTAATTTCTTTTTTCGCATTTTTTCAGATTTATTTTTTATTTTTTATTTTACTCGCTTTTTATCTTACATTTCTTTGAGTTAGTCTGTTACAGGTATGCTCGTTAGAATGACTGATTATCTTTTTCTAATAAAATCTTAACACCCTAATTAGCCCTGCGTGTGTACACTGGGTCTCCAACATTATGAGTTTTACGAAAATACTAAATTATACAATTACAATACACATCTTGGTAATATTAAGAAGTAAAATTAAAACGATTAATAGTAATTTTACGATGACTTTAGTAATTATAATTAATTATTTGTTAAATTTGAACAAAGTATTGTAATTTTACTAAAAAAATTCGTAATTCAAATTACAATAACAGTTTGTAATTTTACCAACTGTAATGGAAAAATGAATTACAAATTTTTTTAGTAAAACTACAAGAGTAATATTACAAGAAATGTATTGCAATACCAAATTACAACATAAAGAAGTGTAATTTTACTAAACATTGTTTGGTAGCAATGTTGTAATTTTACAAAATTTTTTAACAATGTATGTATAAAACGATATATGTATAATATAAAATTGCACTTCAGGTGCATCTGCGATAAAAAAAAAATACAGTAATAGCAAGAGACAGAGAGGGGAAGAGAACAGGAATACTAGCCCGATAAAACACCCAATGGCTGTGTTAGGGTGTTAGGGGAAACGGAAGGGATGAAATTAAATATTAAATCAAAGATCACAGTCACGAGGACGGGTATTAATCAACGTCAATTAGCGTGCGTGAGCGGTTAAGCGTGCTTCCGTTCTTACGTTTCTCTTTTTTCCTCTCTCTCTTACACTCGACCCTCCGAGCACTGCCCTCATCTCCCTCTTCGTGCTTTCGCGCTCGGTAACCCCTTCCCGTGGAAATACGACATCGTGTTATTACGAACGACACGGAATCGG
>NCVS01000361.1:4381-55839 GCA_003055095.1 Goniozus legneri
CTCTCGTCCGAGGAAAACCGTAATAGAAAGCTTATCGACATTTACGATCCCATGCTTCTCTCCCTACTCATCATGGTTTTCCTTCTTTTCACCCTATTTTTTCTTCTCGCGCGCACTTCCATAAATTTTTCTCACGCCCGAGAGGAAAAACCGTTAATAATACGCGCGCGATAATGAAACGTTCAGTCGGAATATCGAAAGCTACGACGAGCTACAAGAGTGCTTGATTCGACGAGCCGCATAGAGAGAAAAGTTTCGGAAGGGAGGAGAGAATGGCCAAAGGGTTGTTCGAAATCTCGCGTTAAAAAGGAATTCTCTCGGTCGTTTTTTTATTTCTCTCGCTCGCTTACTCAGAACCCGGAAGCGGGAGAATACTCGACACGTTTTCCGGCGAATCGTGTCGCCAACATCCACCCCTCTTTCTCTCTTCCAGCCTTCTACACCCCCTCCGCGCCGCCGTCCACAACCAACAAAAGGCTTCAGATGTACCCAATTTCCAAAGTACCGACGAATTTTATTTCTATTCGTAAAAAAAAAAAAGAGTATCCGTGAGTGTAAATGTCTATGAACGTGGGTGTGTGTGTATGTATGACTGAGTGGTGAAAAAAAAGCAAAGAGAGGCAGAGTTCGATGCTTTATGGTTCGAGCGTAGTAACTTTTCATTTTATCGGCGAAGCGCGGGGAACACGCGCGCGCGCGCGCGCCCGAGACTTTTGACGAGAGGAGAAAAAAAAGGAACGACGACGCGATTGATAATTCTCACCGCCGTAAATTTCAATGTACGGTACGCGCGCGGTTGTAAAAAAGAATCATCCGAGCGGTCCGATGTTCACAATTTATCCAGCGTTTCTCTAGAAGAGAGAAGTTATATTTCTAGGTCGAATCATTTTTATGGGTTCTATTCTTTTTCCTCATTGGAAAGTCGATTTATTATTGATCGGGGGCACATTATTTACCGATAAACGTAAAAGTTTATAACAGAAGGTGTATTGCGAAAAAAAGTTTTAGCTCAAAACTTGCAGGAACCAAATGTTCGAAGAAGATGAACAACGCGCGATTCTGTACTTTACTCACAGATCCAATTTCCTTTACAGTGTGCAAATTATATGACATCAGTTAAAAAAACGATTGTCTATTTGCCGTTGTTACTCTCCCTGTTGACATATTGCAAAATATAGAAAAAACATTTTTCGGCAGCTACGGTCAAAGAAATGAGAAAAATGAACGAGAAATTGAACTAATCGGGATACATCTTATCTCGAGTCAACTATTCTTGCTGTTGGATGATGTGAGAACGAAAGGAGATTATTTCGGTATTTCGGATCGAAGAGAGACGCTTATCGACTCTAGATTAAAGGTGGCGAAAAAAGTAACAAGAGTCACAGAAACGGAAGCGTGGAACCAAAGTGAAAACAAATCCAGAAGCGAGAATCGATCGTGCGAACGTTTCGACCTCTCTCCGTAGCTCCTTCGCGGTGTGTGTCTCACGTTCGCCCACACAAGCGAGAGCTCCATCGAGCTCACGGGAAATTTTCGCGCTTCCGATATCCCCAAGATGCGCGCTCGCGATTGTTCTGGGATTTAATGCTCGACGCCCAACGCATTATTGCGCACCGCCCCCTGTTATTTCCGATTTCTCGGCCGAGACGGAAAGGAATTCGTTATTTAGGAGAAATGATTTATTTCCGAGGAGATTTCTCATCGAGCTACGTCATTACTCATGTATCACAGGAACGGACAAACTTAATCCGCGAGATTGAAAAACTCGACGATCCAAAGTGAACGAGCGCGGACGTTTGGCGCAGTCGGTTGTTGGCGCGAGGCGAGCTCACGCGCGTCACGTTATTACCAACGGTGCACGCGCAACGTCAGTCGCATAAATTGCCTCAATGTGCGTTTCAGCGTAGTCCGCTCGTTCAAAGCGAGTCCCGTAAACGCACTCTCGGTGCATAACTTTCGTAAAACCGTTCGGTCCGGTTTTGGCCTTCGCCTTGCTCGAGGCTAAACAACGTAAAACTTTGGCGAGAGAATTTTTTTTCCTGCGAAACCCTTACAGCCGACGGAAATTGTTCTTAGAATTTTCGATATAAGCGGGCGGGAGAGCACGCCCGAGTTAATTAAAATTGCAGAACACGCCAGAGATTCATGAACGAACAAACGAATACGAACACGTAATTTTAATTAATTTTGAAATCATTGTCCCGAGAAGAATGGCCAAATTGTGAGATGTTTTCGTATCGTGGTCTTTGCAGTTTTTTTTTTCATTACCTAATTTCTCGCTCAATTTTCGTTCATCCATTATAGGAGAAAAATTCGTTAATAGATTTCGGTTGCTGAATTTTTTCTCGAAAAGGGCAAGTTATTTCTCGACCATTGAGCGTATTTTTTTCGTAGCGGTTATTCGCCGGATTTTTGTACTCGAACAAGATAAATTCATTGTAGTCTTTTTTTATACTGTCGACAATGCGCTTGACTTACCGAAACGATCATTTTATTCAAATATACGTCGGTACGCGCGACGCTAAAACAGCTCGCGATATTAAAATTTTTTATATAAAAAAGGGACACGGGGACGGGGTAAAATAAAAAAAAAAAGATATGTATTCACACAATAGTCGAGGAAAAAATTGATTAAACTCAAACGAATCTGGTATTCAAATACGTTGAACAGACCGGTAGATGTATAGAAGCAGCTCGTTTGGAAAATAAAGCTCAACGAACGTTTTTCGTAATTCCGCGTGCAATTTTTACTATTCGCGTCCCCGAAACTCGTGGAAAACCCAGTAACTCAATTTCGTCCCTCTTTGTATATCTTCTTTTTCATTCTACCCGCTCAGCGTTCACCCCGCGCTCGCGCCCACCTATCGTACGCTTTATACGACCCGACTTTCGCGAAACACGCGTAAAGTGGTTGTCCCCGGCTCATTTGTTTTCCCCGGACGTCATATGAAGAAACTTGGGAGGGCCTGACGTCGCCTCGAGTATTTCCACGCTACCGCGACGTGCGAGGTACGTACACGTGTGTGTGTGTGTGTGTGTGTGTGTGTGTATACAATGTGTATACCCATATGTATATGTATACGTTTATATACAGTAGGAGCGAGCGCGAGAGAGAGGTGTATCTTCTTCGGAGCACGCTGCAGCAGCTGTTGCGAGATTAAATGAGACAGGACGGCTGAAGACTCAAGAGGGAAAAGAGAACGGATATCCAAGCGAGTGAAACGAAAATAAAATCCTGCGTCGAATGAATTTTTTTTTTACCTCGTGGAAAATAGCGAACGTTGTAAAAAGAAAGAAGAAGAGTAGGGAAAAGTTCCGCGGTGCAATTAACATTAAGTGATTGCGAAATAAAAATGTTTGTTCGGAACTAAATGCGCGAGTCCATTTTAACGTTGAGTGGGTAGATTCGAATCTCGATCTGGCCGAAAGGTGGAGGGAGAGGGAGGGAGGGGGATAGAGGGGCTGGCGTCGTAGAATATTATCGAATTGATGAAATTGTCCGATTCGCGGAGCCGCTCTCTCTCCCTCTTCCACGTCAACTCGTCCCAACGCGAAACTTCCTCTGGAGTATCGCTCGGACAATTTGATCGGGAGGGGCTTAAAAGTTTTACGAGGGTTTTCTATACCTCACTCCTCTCTCGCATTTAAAACGTCGTTTAAACCTCCCACCCTCTTACACCCACCTATTTCACCATCAGCGTGGTAGGCGAGAGATATCGAAAGGGTGTCGGGGACCGGCGACCTCGATTCGGAAAAACGCTTATACACACCCCTTTGCTCTACTCCGATTTTTTTTCTTTTTGTTTCAAGAGAGAGAGAGAGAGAGAGAGAGAGAGAGAAAGATATTTATCTCGAGCGGATAAGAGGCCACTTTATACGGCAGTTTAAAGGAAATTTTACCTCCACTCGTGAAAAAAAGAGAGAAAGAGGAAGACCCAGTTTTTGAAGGAGGAATTTTCGCCAAGACGGGGTCACGGGGTTGGATCGTCTCATGCTATACACAAGGGTCCATTCGACTCTTATATATGTACATGTATACGTGCATGTACGGAGTATCTTATTTTAACCTGTTAACGGCGTATGACGCGATATTTCGTCAAATCGGAAAAACCCGCTCGAAAGGACACCGCGACACCGTTTTTTCTCGTGATTTACATGTCCACTGCACTCGACAAGAAGTTGATAATTTAAAAAAAATTATACTCCCGTTATTTTGAATCAAAATGCGCTTTCAGAACGTTCAGATAGTCTATTAAACGTAGTACGTCACGTATGAAACGAATCAAAGTATATTTATGAAAAGAGAAAATAAAACGATTAACTTTATATCGGTCTGTCGCGTCACGTGAACCGGCGCTTTAGTACTCCGGCGAATATAAACGGACATTCGCTGGACGTTTGAATGGACGTTTAGCTCTCGGTGCAACACACAAGCTTCGTGAGTCGGTGTTTTCCAATCGGCTGACCCCATATAGGCTGCACAGAAGCCGGAAACTCGTGGTCAAAGGAGAAAGGTTTATATATATATATATATATATATATATCTCCACCACTCCCTCGATTTCTCGAAAAACGAAAACGATACCCTCGTTCATGCGAGTCGCAATTCTAATTCTATTTTCGTGCTCTCCAAGTGAGACTTCGCCATTCGTATTTACAAAACTATTTTCGATCGGTTGTAGCACGAATTTTTATACCGCGAGAGAGGACGATTTTCCCAGTTGAAAATCTCGATGCGAAAAAGTTATATCTCGAGGTTTTTTGTCGCTGCAAAAAATCTCTTTGTTAAATCTTGCTATGTATGACAAAAAAAATACGCGGAAAATCCTTCTCGCGAGAGCGAGCTCGAACGCGAGGCGGAATAAGAAAAACGCCGCGTGTGCGCCGAGCGTCCGTCAGCGCGCGAGAATTCAGTGCGCACAGCTCGCGTGACACATGCCGTCGCGGAAAACGCGCCCTGACAACTCCTCATGGCTCCTTTCCACTCGCCCTGGAGTCGCGGCTAGACAATAAAACTCTCGTCTCCCTCGCCATGTTTGTGTGCATGCATGTAATACACATATGCATATATATAGGAGGACTCGCGAGAGTTCCTCGGTGCCACTCTCAGAACCTTCCCCGAAAACGAAAACTCGTGACTCTGACAGACATCATCGATGTTTCGTTTTTCCTTTTCTCTTCGTCTTTTTTTTTTTTTTTTTTTTTTTTTAAAGTGCTTTTCAAGCCCTCGTGGACTTATTTGCACTCACACTACAACCAGTTACAAAGATAATTTATTACAGTAAGAAACAGTAATTAGTCTATTAGAAACTCAAACAACATACATCTAGATATGAACCCCAATATCCATGTAGAACTTGTAGATATACTTCAAAGCTTTAACGTTAGGCTCAGATAAGAATGTGCTGATTTTGTACGGAGGGTACCAATTGAGCTTTTGCGAGTTTTCAAGAAGCGATTCTCGGCACAAATCAAAGCGACTGCACTGCCAGGTGATGTGGTCCAGATCCTCCAGTAGATGTCCACAGCAACAGGAAGGATTGTCTATAAATCCGATCCTAGCGAGCGAAGCAGAGAGGTGATAATGGTTCGATCTGCATCTATTGACCCAAACGATGAAACGATGGATATTTCCATTGTGAACGTCTTCAGACTTGGTTTCGCAAATTAATTTCTAGAGACTTCCTCTTCGTCTTTCCCGCTTAAAAATACTTTTTCAGTTTGGAATGATAATTTTTTTCTCTGTAACCGGGCTCCGCTTCGAATTCTGACCCCACTTTATGCTCGGTCGAAAGAGAACGCCGACGTCATCGAGTATAATCAAGGTTATCATGAAATATCCAATCATTTGACTAAATGATGATTCGAAACGCTAATTCCGTACTCGGTAGGTACTTGAAGTCGCGCTACGAGTTCGCTGATCGGCTTAAACAGTGAAGCGGACGCCAACGGGAGGACACAATCTCGCTAATCTACATGTCGAAATTCGTGATAAGCTAATGAGCTTCCGGGAGAGATTTTAATTCGATACGCTTGTGTATGCGCACTATGTACACACACAGCAGATCGTATCGATAGAGCGGATTTTGCTAGAGGAGTGCAGGTGCGGTAAAAGAGAGAAAAGTTTTTAGATATAGAGAAGACTCGAAACCGTAATTAGTGTCGTCTCTCGCTCGTAGAAGTCGGGGACGACTCGAAACGAGACGTAATGCAGTTTCGAAATTATACACGTTGTACGAGTTCGGTGTATAACGCGGGCGCGTGCGGCAGGCTCGGAATTTATGCGCATTCTAACGCGCCGTATATATACTAGCGACACCCGACGTTACACACCGTGAGTCATTCGTAATGCCTTTCGAAATTACGCGGACCATTATGCCCGCAGGGGGCAAGAGACCCACCCCCATCGCCTCCGTGTAGCCTCGCCAGGCTCGCCAGCCTGGCCGTCCCACTCCTCCGTCTCCTCGTCTCATTCCGCGGGCACTACACATTAATTAACGAGCGAGTTTTAACGCGTCCCGAGACTTTATGCCGAACTTTGTTTTTCGCCGTTATACACACCATTGTAATTCCGTTTTCTCTCTTTCCCTCGGCGCGCAATAGCGAAATTTCTTTACTGTCGGAATAAAACGAAATTAAAGGGCCCCCCCTCCTCCATCTCTTACTCGCTACTCGACTCTCCTAATCTCTCGTCGTTTATCTTCCTTAGACCCGCATATAACCCGCGCCTACCGCCGCCTATCCGCGCCTCCGAACTCGCTCGGGAGTTTCTCCGCCGGTGGTGTAATCCGGGACGCGATCTCGCGACGAAATTCGCATTTTTGACTGACGCTATCGTCCCCGGGTATAATGAAAACGCTTCGCGAGAGGCGGCGTTTAATTAAAAGCGCGGCTTTAATTAAGCCGTCGATCGGTGTATATCGACAGGGCGAATAAACGCGCGAGGCTTTGCCGTTTTTTTTCTCTCGCTAACCGAGAACGAGACACGGAGGGTTCGGTTCGGCTTTTGCCGTCGAAACGGCGACAGCGTCGATCCAGCGCGTGAAAATTTTTCTGTCGCGGCTCGTCGCGAAACGAGTCAAAACCTCCCAACAACGAGACAATATCGATACGTTTCTTTTTTCACCGCGGAGAGAGTGTGCGAACTGTCCAATTTTTCCAATAAAATTTCTCTCCTCTCTCTCGATGCAATTACGTTACATCGAGAATAGCGACTCCGAATTCTCTCGAATATTATCGTCGCGAGACTTACCATTCCAGCGTCGCATGATCGTCGGTTGTTAAGACGTTTCCCGGGATTGTCAGCGACGTCGCTGAAATTCCGTAACGGGGTGACACGAAACACTGTCTGCCGTTGAGCGTGGTGTGTATCGAAAATATAGACGGTCGAACTTTTCGGTACACGTAGTCGGCCTTCGCGAGCCCGTCGGGTGTAATAAACGTATAATTCAGGAATTCCGTGTCGTCGTTGGAGGATCTATCGCGCGGGGGAAAAAATCAGTGGGGGGAGAGAGAAAAAGTTTGAATGGAGAGGAGGATATCTGGCGTTATCGTTATCGCGAACGATTTACCGCTAATCCCCGCCTAACGAGCTTCCAATAGGCAAAAAAAAAAATAATAGACGATAAAAACGTCATCTAGGCTGACGTTATCTGAACGACTCGAGTGGCCCGGGCGATTTCAATTCGTGCGCTCGAAAAATAGATAAATATCGTGAGGGAAGAGTAGGAGATCTATTATAAATCCTCTCCCATCGTAACGCCATTATAACGCGATAACTCCGGTTCGCTATCCCCGGACTCTAATAAGATCCGATAGCTTATCGCACCAGCTCTCTCTCTCCCTCTCTCTCTCTTCCCCCTTCCTCTCTTTCTTTGTCCTATAGTAACTTTGACGTTGACGCAGTAACTGTAATAAGTTCCGGTAAGTTATGGCAAGTCTAATAAGATCGTATAAATTATCATAGAAAAGCCTCGACTAATTTTCGATTCTCAAGAAAGAGAGACGTGTCGCCATTCTTCACACAGATATCCGACTCCGTCCGATATATTTCACGCTATTTCACTTTTTCACGTCCACTTTATCGAATGTCGTAGGAACAAATTACGTTCTCGTGTAAATCCTCGCGACGTATATAAACGCATTCATATGTGTGTTATTTTCTCTATACTATACGTCGTAATGGAACGATAAAACGGCCGGAAATTACCGTTTCGTGTAATCCGTTAAGGAAATACGAGCGCGGGAATTTTCCCTTTACGCGATATACATAAAAAACATCGTCTAGAGGAGAAGAGAGAGAAATCGATTCCCGATGAATGTATGGATATACATTTATATACACACATCGATAGAGTTCTCCGAGAGGGGAGAGAGTGACTCTGCACGCGTCTCTAGCTACTTCGCGAAAGGATGTATATCCACGCGTGCGTATATGTATATATAGTATGTATTCACGTGGGACGTCATGCATCGCGTCGGGGGTAGACCCGAGCTGAATAAGTATGACAGTGAACTTTATTATGCGCGTCGGAGCCCATCGTGAGAGGGAGAGAGAGAGAGAGAGAATCACGCGATTCGCGTTACCAAGAGCAATACGCGTATATATTATATATATACACACATATAAATACAGATGCACACACGGGACAAGCGAGCCTATTTCAATGGTAATAAGCCGTCGGCCAATCATTGCGTATGCTAAATATGTATATGCTTCGAACCATAGCTCAAACTACCCCTCCCTCTCTCTCTTACTGTCTCAGTGCGCGCGCGCGCGCGAGTCACGTCTCTTACACACTATCGTCGACGCGCCAATCAATTAGCCAGACGACGTTCCACACGTATATACGTAGGAAAGCGTATGCACATATATATATATATATATATATCGGTGTGAGCGCGAAAGCCATAACCAGAGCGACGGCTACATAATCGTCGAGAGGAGAGCGAGCGAGCGGACGCTAGGCCTCAGCGGGACACGCCGGATTGACGTAACTGTCGCTGCATTCTAAACAGCGTGCTCTCTTCCCCCCTCTCGCCATTCAGATCCTTCCGCGTTGCATCCCCGACACGCCACGCTCTCCCCCGGGAACGCTTCGCTCTGCATTCGCGATGGAATCGAAATTCGTTCCGCCTGTATGCTACATATATGGACGCAGCGAAAAAAAAAGCGCGCGACAGAGAGGACGAATTTTCCGAGTGAAAATTCAATCCATTAATCCCCCGGACGGTCGAACGAGGACCATTTCGAAAACGAGGAATGTACGTACGTGCACAAGGGGGGGGGGGAATTGGCGATTCACGTGGCTCAGAAGTGGGACACGTGACTGTAATCGGGTACTACTTTGTACTCTGTAGGAGCGTAATCGGTTCACCGCTCAACTTTCCGGGCGATAGCGCTAGATCTGATAATTAGCACCCACCTCTTCGAACGTGCCTTCTTAGTTCCCTCCATCTCCCTCTCTCTCTCTCCCGTGCTACAACCTTCTCCAGGGCTTTAGCGGAAAATTAACCGACACGCGAGTGCGCGAGTAGTTTCCAAAGGAGCCCCTCGTAACGTACTCGTTATATATATAGCGGGGTAGGGCCGAGCGCGAATCGGTCCCCGAGTACAATTAATTAGGACGAGATTTCGAGTTCTGGACTATAGAGAGAGGGAACTGGGACAAAGAGAGAATTCGGTACGAATTCCGAGAACACGAGCGAGGAGCAAGCTTATTACGCTCGATCTCACCAATTAGGAAGACGAAGCTCGTGAAAAATTTAGCCACGTAATCAATCTATCGCGTTTTATACCGATCTTCTTCACTGCGGAGAGCGATTTCGCTCGCTGCCAATCATCCGGCAAAGTTTTGGCTCGCGGCCAGAAATAGATAGTTCTTCTCCTAACCTACCTTCCGAATTTCGAAGACGAGACAGTCTATCCGAGCCATTCCAGCGTCTAATTACGCGATTGCGAACAAACCGCGATCTCGCGAAAATCGTACGAAACGTTCGGCAAAGTTTGGCAATATGCGCAATTAAAAGTTAATTCGCGGCGCCGAATTCGCCATAACGGGGCTGATACGTATCGACATCGACGAGTTCGTTTCGTTTTGTTACTATGTAAGAATGAATGAGGGAGGGAGCGAGCAAAGGTGTAATAACGTCTTACGGCATTTGCGCTAACGAGTATACCGATAAACTCGGGGCCATTTGCCGTCGTTATTGCCCTACCAGCCGTTCGACGTCTATATGTATATACGGATATATGTGTGTGCGAAACATATATGTATACACGCGACAAGGCCTCCTCCACTCGTGGAGTGGATCCGTCGTAGAAACGAGGTCAGAGGTCGGCTCGATCGATAACGAGATTTTTTTTCTTTTCGAGTTTTTCCTCTCTCTCGGTTCCTATAAGGCAAGAAAACGTACGTCGAGTAAAAAAAAGAGTCGCCCCTCCCCTCCACCCCTGAGACGGCTTTTTGCAATTACACAAAGCGCGGATAGATCGTTCCGTTCTTGTTATACGAGTTTTGTATATATATGTACTATTTTATCGTCTCGTCGAACGCGAGAACTCGTCATCCGTTTTATGGCCCCTCTCTTCTTGCGAGCGATCGTTCGACTTCCGGTTCGAGGTACGATAGTTACACAAAAACTTTCCTATGGTATACCGTAATGTACAGGTACCGTGATCACTTGGTTCGTGATTTCGACGGAAGTGGTGAATTAACTCGCCGGCGCGATATGAGTGGTGTCGAATGTCGAGGAGGGAAAGAAAAAAGAAACGTTCTCGGCGGTAGTGGGAAATGGGAAATACGAATGGTAAGAAACGTGCGGCGAAAATTCGATACGACGACAAACATCGAGCTCGCGAAGTGTATATCGCGGTGGAATGCGGCGAGGAAATACTTGATGGCATCTTGTATGTGTGTGGGTGAATGCGTACATGTATATATAGATATATAGGTACATGGAAGCGACCAGGGAAGCGAAACTGAAAATGAGAGTAAAAGAAAGCCTAATACAGAAAGGGATAAAAGCTCGAGGTAAGAAAAGAAGAAATACGAAAGACGCGGTCGGTTAGCCAGACAGAGACGGAGAGGCGTCTCGGAGATAAAGATGGCGGATTGCGAGAGCTGCAGAATAGCCGCAAAAGGGGACGGGAATTAATTTTATTAAACGCCGCCGGTCGGTGGACCAAAGCTAGCGAGTGAGAGAGAGAAGAGACGGGGGAGAGAGAGAGAGAGAGGAGGAATAAACGACACGCCCGTTTGTTCCGCGAAAGGTAATAAACGCTACTTTCATTCGCGAGATGTTGCCAAGTTATTGTTATCCTCCATCCCACCTCTCGCTCTCCCTCCTTCCCTCTTTTTCATCGCATTCGTCTTACCGCGACCTCGAGCCGGATCCGCGAAAATGATTTACGATCCGGACAGATTCAGTGCGACACCATTTTCACCCCTTCCATCTCCTCTTTCGATTATCACCTGAAACACTCGGATATATCCGAGCGATTATCAACTTTACGCGCGATTTTTCTTCGTTTCTTCCTCACGGGGGGGAAATGGAAAAGTAAGAAAAGAGCACGGACAGGACTTTTAATTCGTTTCGTAATTCTCCGTTGTCTCCTACGCTTCTTCTAGCCGCCCCCTTCCCGCTCGGAGACTAGCCGGCGTATACGCTAGTCCGATGGCGTACACACCGGCTGAATTTATCGCCTACTTATTATAAAAGTTTAATACACGCTCTTTAAGTTTTCTTTTCTCTCTCGCACACGCGCGGGTATAGAAAGAGAGAAAACTCGCGATGTCGAGCAGCAAGCTCGGTACACGGTTTTAAGTCTCCGGGAACTGTATTAGCATAGAAAGTGGTGACCAGTATAAATCAGCGGATTACGTCCAGGAAGTTTCCACGGGGCGCGCGTATCCGATAGCCGTGGGAGACATTAATAATATTCGCAACCCCTTTCGGTGAAGGTTAGTAGAAAAAAAATATAAAATCTATGTATACGTACAATCTCGACCCATTTTCCTATCTATAAACGTCGAGAAACGTTTACATTTCGCGTTTTTCTTATCGACGAGTCGCTTTAATCACGGTTATTTTTCTAACGAGTACACGATAGCTTATCGATCGTGCGCAGAAACTGTAAGAGGAATTTCGTTTGAGCTGCGGTTTCGCGAGCCATAACGCCGGAAAGAGGCGTTATATGAATTCGGAATGCGAAGGAGAGAGAGAGAGAGATGTAGAACATAGCTCGATCCGGCACACGCGAATCGTTCGAGCGATGGCATCCGAAAGTCCGAAAACCAGCGTGCGAAAGCCGCCATTCCTTCTCCTTCCTCGTCCCCAACCCTCTTCCATCGTCCATGACCTGTCCCCATACTCGCCGTCTTTGACGGGAACATAATGCTCTCACATAACTCACCCCTGCTCTTATATCTCTACCATTACATGTATATCCATCCACACTAATGCGGCCGTACATATATACGAATATAACATATACGTACCGAGAAAACCAGATTTCACCAAAGAATTGGATCCGTTCGGCTGACCTTGATTTATACGAAATAAAAATTTCTGTTGGAATCTCGGTTCCTTCCTATAATCGATTGGCTAATTTTTCTTCCTTTTCGATTTTATTCCTCTGTTCCTCTTTCTTTCCCTCTCTCCCTCTCTCTATTTCTCTCCCCGAGTATTACGCAATCCCAGTTTGCGATTGTCCATTAGCATAATGGAAGCCGCATTTGCGGTTCCATTTAAGCTTAATCACGTCATAACTTCCAATGTATATATGTATAGTCGTACGAGAGTGTCGCGTTATAGGCTCGCACTTTTTTCCTCATTGCGCACCTCTTCTTCGTATCGTGAGTAAAATATAATCGTGCGCAGGACGACTAAAATAGCCAATGCGCGCGGAACAACTATACATATACGTTATACATGTATATAGTATATAATGTACGTAAAGTATTTCGCGAAAGGCACGCGGTATTAATATTAACGAGGAGAATAGCGCGCCGCTTCCTAATGAATATAAGCGCGAATGTTGTCTCCGAAAAAAAATCCGCAACATCGGTGGAGAGATGACCATAAAAAGAGAGAGAATGGCAAACGAAAAATGATCACCAGCGAGAAAAAAAAAAGTACGAATGGGTCATTTTTATGTGCGACGTTGACTGCCGATGTCGAAGCGCGATAGTTTCCTCCCACCCATTGGAACCAGTTACAGGAAGAACGCGAGTGGAGAGATGAGAAAAATAAGAAGCGAGAAAGGAGAGGGAACTGCGATAAAGACAACAAAGACGAGCGAAGGAGAAAAAAGCGCAAGAACTGGGGTAAAATAAGTTGAAAGAGGAAAAATATCGAAGGGCAGGAAAAAATGTGAGAGAATAAAAAAAAAAGGAGAAGGAATAAAGGTGGGTGGGGGTGAGAGTCAGAGAGGGCGGAAAAAGATTATCAAAGGCACGAGGTATGAAAAAAAAAAAAAAGAAAAAAGGGAGGGAAAGGGAAACGGGGAGGGATTCGCGGGTGAAGTCATTAAGGATAATGGAACGGTAATCAATAAGGGGGTATAATTAAGGACGAGATGGTACCACGAGCCCGAGGATTTGGATTTTTTTTGCGTATGGAAACGGGAACTCGATGAATCGCGAAAAGGAAAAGAGGGTGAAATGGCGAGACTGGAAAGAGAAATGGAAATATCGTGTTCCGCGGTTTGGCTCTCAAAAAGGAGTTAACGTTCGTATATATACATCTATATATATACACTATATATTATATATATATATAACGACAAGGAGAGTTATTGCGAGATGGCGCGAGGCTTTATTGCCAGCCGCGAGCACGCGTTCGCGAGACGAATGTTTAAGCGCCTTCGTCGCGGCGTATTTTCACTCGCGCCCGGTGCAATGAGAGCCGTCGGATCGTTCAGCACCCTTTCTGCCGTCGTAGAGGAGTCGCGATTTCACGTCGTTACGCGAGAATTTTCGTTGGCATATTTATCAATCGTGCCGGTTAAAGCGAGCTGTTTGTTATAGTCGTTCCGAAGAATTTTTCACTCACCAAGATCTCTCTCTTTTCTTCGAATCAAGAGAATATCGCCGATGAAAATGGAAACTCACCTGAAACAGAGAAATAAAATTCGTTTTAGGAAGGTATTATTTTTCATGAAACAGAGTAATATCGTCAACTAATCGATTGAATATCGACGAGAAAGAAATCTTCAGTTGCGATTGAGAATTTTTTGCGTCAGCATTATTTCCGACAGTCTTTAATTCTTTTTTTTTTCGTTTCTCCACTTTTCGATAATTTTCATATTTTATTCCCAGAAGATGCGCAACGAAAGCGATTCTTCGCCCTGACGATTCCGTTAAATTCGTGCACCGAATCGAGCGCAAACCGCGAAACATTTCGCGTTATTGGTAAATTGAAACTCATCGCGCGTAAATAACATTTTAAACGTCGATGTCACTGAACGATGAGTTTTTTTTTAAACCGCTCAATTCTTCGATTAACCGAAAGAGAATTTATCGGAAATTTTGTATCTATGTGTTAGCGCTACAGTGTGCAGCCCTTAAAGAGATCGCGCGTTGTACGAAGCAAGTCGGCAGTTGAGATACGATCGCTATTAACCGAAACCGCACGAAACGTATAGCGTGATTCATTAGACGGTATCTCCGCCCTTCGAATTATTGAATTACTATTGTATGGGATAATCCACTCTCCCGCGCGAAAGGTCGCGACAAAACGGCGTTATTGGTACGTACGTATCGCTCGGTAAATTTCGAGGGAAAAATGAAGCAATACATAGTCGCGAAGGGAGCGCATAAAGAAAAAGAAAATGGCTTTGTGTACGATAACGCTTAACGCTCGTTTCTCTCGCTCGGCTCCCGTCATCATTGCCCTCCTCTCATCCCTCTCTCGTACTCTTCTCGTGTATCGCGCTTACCGCTGCATTTCACAGCTCCGTGAACGCAACTCTACTCATACCCCCCCTTCGCTCTACCGTGCGCCATCGCGTCGCATCTCTCTTGCCGATACACACAGCAGCGTAGCCGCATTCGCGCCGCGGTATCAGAGCGAATGCGTTATACGTAATTCGAGTCAGTGAGGCTTAAATGACGTTGAACAATCGCGCGACGTCCCGCGCCATTGCCGTTTATACGCGATATATATTATATGGCACGCGTTTCCTCTCTCTCTCTCTCTCTCTCTTTCTCTTGCACTCTCTCGTACACTCACTCGCTAGCTGCTGGGTTAAGCTCGTTGGATATGTTGTATATATTCCCGCACGACAAAAACATCACACCGAGCGTTAAATTCGACAAACGAGCCAAAAAGTAGCCACTTTGCTGCTAGCCGAGCGCGTTTTATGCGTTTCACCGCGCTTCCATGCTAGTATATCTATCTACATGAACTTCCATTTTGCAGAGGTGAATCGAATTTCATTTTTTTTTTTTCTTTTTTGTTCACTTTCCAGAGTACGGATCGATAAGGCAGTCCTCTCAATTAGGTAATAACAGCTTTCATCGTCGTCCTCGAGGGAGAAAAATATTGTAATTCGCCGACTGCGGAAACAATAGCGAGTAACAGAGTTTTCTAATGAAGTTGCCCGGGTGAAAGGGTGCATTAATAAAATTCCTCGATCCAAGAGGATGGAAAATAACGGGAGGATGGAAGAGGGTGAAGACATCGAACGCTGTCTCTCATTGGAACTCAATTATAGCCCTTCCCTCGAGGATAACGGGCCAAAGATTATCGGCCTGACCTACTGAGGAAAACACGGCAGGTTCTTTTGGCTATTAGTCGCGCGAGAACTCCCTCATTCCCGTTCCTCTTTCAATTCCATTGTATACGTATAGGGCCCTTCGGAGACGGTTCATTCGTCGAATATTATATTTTCCAATTAATTCAGGGAATAGAATAACTCGAATTGCGGGAGATCGATCGGCCGATCAAACGGTCAAATACCGATTGGCATGCAAACGGTGATACAAAATTGGTTAATTTCTAGGACATGCGGCGATAGCGCGAGCGGGAATCGATCGGATCGCGATCGGCACGCGCCTCGCGTAAACCGTATCGTTAAAACCGCGTATAAACGATTCGACGGTGGGGTCATCGCGTCACGTACGAATCGCGTTACTATGAATCTTTCCCAGGAAATTGACTGGCCTCAGCTCTCCCCTTAACAGCTCTCTTTTTAGCTATCCTCGACACGAAGGATACCCGGCCGTTATCGCGGTCGTTAAATCGCGTAAACGCTTGCCGATTTCCGGCCGGTGCGCGGGTCATTAGCGTTCGGGGCGTTCTAATCGCGAGTGTATACACACTTCCGCGATTCGAAAAAAGTTATCTCCCTATCGGGGTTTCGAGAATTCGCTACCAAACGGGTGTCGTGTATACACGCGTAAATGGCCATTCATAGTGTCTTATCGCGCGCGAGGGTCCGAGCCAGTCGAAATATTTGAACAGTCCGGCACTCGTATTGATTTTGCTCCAAGTACGTGTACGAGTGTATATGTATAAATCCAAATACATATAGCTATCGGGGCAGATGGCGCGACGTGTTTTAATTGGCAAGGGCAGGGAGTTTATCGTGCACATAAGCGATACATAAACCGAGTATTTAGATAGGCGGAAGTCGAACGAGGTAGCTCGTTCGCCTTGTCTCGCACTTTGCCGCCTCAATGCACCGACTAACTGCACTTGGCGGCACCCGCTTAACGGCCAAATGGCGAATGCCCGCAATTCCAATAAGACAGACTGACTGTACGAGACGGAGGCCGCCCGGAGGCTCGCTCTCTCTCTCTCTCTCTCTCTCTCTCTCTCTCTCTCTTCCTCTCTCGTTCCGTGAAATTACCGTACCGTTGAATGTAGTTATTTTTTTTTACGTCCAATTGGAAAAAACCAACCGCGAACGTATACCTAGTCGACCCGATGGGTTACGTGACGATTCGAGGATTTATACGACGTTGCGATGTTGTCAGAGATTAAAAATCGTTTTTCGGAACAACACATGGATGGAGAGTGTAGCGGTGTGGCATTCGCTTTTTTAAATTCCGCCGTCTCTCCTCTTTCGAAAGGGCAAAATTTCACGCTCGCGGTTAATCACCCCGTTCGGTGTGCGAGGGAAGAGCGAGAAAGAATAATCGGATAATTACTGTATGGAAAATATCCATCCCGGGATAAAATCGAATATACCGTATTTATAAACCATCAACTCACGCGAAATATTAATGAACAGTCGTACGCGAGTGTGTGTATACAATCGAGCCTCGACTTCCTGCGCGTATCGAGCGCACGGTGAAAAGGCCAGCGAGCCAGCGAATTTCGTCGAGGGACAGAGAGAAAGCTCTCGACGCGACCAATCGCTACCAATTACGTCGAATTAGTCAAATTGGTCGCCAACTATCAGACTCTTACTCGACAAAGGCGTACCGCGACCGTCGCGTATATTCGACGTTATTGAGTATGTATTTGAAGATTTAAAAATTAAATAGCGAAGAGGTAGTAGAAGAATAGCGACAGCCAACCCGTATCTGTTCCGATACGAGATACGTATCTGATCGTTGCGGATGACGTTATAGAGGCCTTCTAATGTACACAAAGATATCGCGATATATCGAGGCCATTGTGCACGGAATACGCTCGATACATCGATCGCCCGCAGCGAGCTTCCCAAATGGACCACCTAGATATAATGCATATACAGTGTTTCGTAGAGACGTTCTTGAATATTCTACGACTTTTGCGTTTAAAATCGTACTAAATTAGATAAGGAGCATCCACGGGATCGACCCAGGTCACTGCTTTTTTTCGAATCACTCGGTAGAGTTTCTTGTCGACGTGTATAGACCGCAAAGTAGTATCAATATTGATTGACATTAATGTTCGGAAATAATCGTTTTTCGTGTATTTTACAATGTTTTATGAATTACGTCACGAAGGATGATCATGTATCTGAAGTTTCCATCGTTGGAGTCCAACGATATTTCGAGAAAATTTTTTTTCGCAAAACAAGTTCACATATCTTTTTAAAATACACTTTAACAACGTAAAAACACATTTATGAAATAATTTTTGACCATTTGGCCATTTTTGTCCAACTTGGTCATTTTTGACCAAGTTGGTCACTGTTGACCAAACAAATTTTTTTGAAATATCGTTAGACTCCAACGATGGAAACTTCAATTACATGGATGATCAAACTCTATTGTTCCGAACTGAGCTATGATATTTATCGGAATTCTCGAATCGACCAGCCGGGACACCCTGTATTGCCTGAGCTATGTCCTGACACGCGTCTTACGCACGAGTCGTGTATTATCTCCGTATCAGGCGCAATTGCGCGTCTCATTCTGAAGATCAATCGGCCGCTAAATCCACCGCGTCCGAGCCATTTTCAGACTACACCCACAGCCTACCCCTTTCGTCATTCGATTTTACGCCCGTAATAGACGCGATTAAATTCCCTTCTTCCCCTTCTCCATCCGGTTCTCACGTTTCACCCTGTTACGACGTAAGCCGAGTTAACGCGACGTTAATAATCGAGCATGGCGCTTGCTTCGATGAAAAAAAAAAGAAAAGAGTAGAAAGAAGAGAAAAAGCATAATCCGACCCCACTCCGAGTCGCCCCTTTCCTCTGCTTTCCCTCTCTCTTGAACACACCGTCGAAACTTTTATTATTCTTTTCTCCGACTCGTTCGCGCACCGTCGACTCTCATGGACGATCGACCGTGTAACTTTTTTTTCCTCTCTTTTCTCGATCTTTTTTTCGCGCTCGTTCACTCTTGTTCTTCTCCCGAGTCCAGCTGAACTCACGTACAAAATTTTCGCACGTGGAGGTCGTCGATTAAAATCTCGTGCTCTTTTCCTCGCCGATAGGGTAAAAAAGTCATCCACTCCCTCTCTCTCTCTCTCTCTCACGCTTTCTCTCTTTCTCTCGCCCACTACGAAACGACAAATTAACGGATTGTTCGCGAAACGAATCAAACGGAAGCCGAATGGCGGAGGGTCGCGTGAAGGGCGCGTGGGAATTCAAATTCCGTTCACGTTTTTCGGCAGTACGAATAAGGGCGGAATAAAGAGGACGGGGAATGAAGAGAGAGTGGGTGTGCGGGAGCGAGAGAGCGAGTTTCGGGCTTTTCAGCAGCGGCCATTGAGGGTGAAAAGGAGCTGACTACAGGGGTACCAGAGGTCTCGAGCCAAAATTACCGTTACGATTATACCCCCGTTGCGAAATTTCCACTATTGAGAGCGCCCTGGACCCACTCGACGAGGATTCGGATTCGTGAAAAGCAAGAGAAAAAAGAATCCGGAGAGGTTAGGAATGGGATTGATAGCGCGGTCTGTTCCCCGAGACGAGCTCCTATCTATCTCGCCCTTGGAGAGTCGTCCCTTTACTTTTTCGACTTTCCTACTTCTCCAGTTGGATCGATATTCCACCCGATTTTGTCTTTTTCAATCCTCCGCTCTTTCCCCATACCTCACGAGCGACACTTCGAACCGATAAACCGAAGTAGTCAAATATTTTGTGTACTGTGCCGATAATGTTATCGTCAAATACAAATTAGTTTATACTCCACGCTGCCGGGTGAATCGCTCGCGAATATATGCAAACAACGTGAAGCAACAAAGAACCGTCCTCCCCTCTAATCTCGTTCCCTCTGTCGGTAGCTCGCCGTTAAAGGATGGATCGCGAGAATCGAGTTATCGGCCCCCTGATAGAGAGAGCGCGAGGGGCCCTGTATCGATGGAAGGCGGGTGCCGACCCTACACCGTGTATAATGCGCGAAAGTATTCGAGTAGAGGCGCGTAGGTGCCCTATAGATCTATTATCTTCCTCTCTCTCGATAAAGGTTTGCCATATTGCGATGCATGTCTCCTTAATAATCTGCATGTACCAGATATGTAGTTATGTAGGGTGTATCGCTATCAGTTAAATTGCACATTTGAGAATACCAATAATATTGACGCAAATGTCTAATACGATTATATCGACGCAACTTGGACCAATGCATGGTTTTTACTACAAAAATTGTTTGAACAATTGTTACTGGAAATCCTATTCTTCTGGTACTTCTCAGAATTCTCATTGTCTGAAATTATTTAAACGAAGTATCTACCGAGAGGTCTCCACAGCGGTCATTCTTACCATCCTCGAAGCCGTACTCCACCATCCGAATCATTTCTACTTAGAACCTCAGGATTCCTGAATATTCGAACGGATTAAGACGTGGCACCCAGTATATATGTATATAACTATAGAGAATCGGACTCTCGTCGCCCCGTAATTACATTCCCGATGATGTTATCGGTTTTATTGGTCGATGAGGGGATGGCAGAGGCGAAGTGACGTCTGACGGTCGTGGCAGGTGGCGTAGCCGGAGGGAGAGAGAGAGAGAGAGAGAGAGAGAGAGAAAGAGAGAAGGGGATAGGATGAGGGGTGACCGCGACATCAACCGTTGCCACGGGTAAAATTTGACTTTCAGATTGGGAGTTGCGAGCGCGTCGGCTATAACGGACAAGAGGGTGGATGGCGGAGGGATGGAGAATAAAGGGACTACGTCGCGTGCTATCCCGCATGAGAGCGAGAGATGGAACGTGGGAAAATTCGTAAAATCGCAAAAATTAAAGACGAACGAGGTTGAGAGAGGAAGGACAGAGGAGAGATGTCAGTGAAACAAGATAAAAGGGGGAAAAAATTCAAGTGGGACGCAGCGAGGATAAGCCGGGAGGCGGATAGTCGAATTCGGCGTTGGAGGAACGAGGCTGGGAAGAGGAGTAGAAACGACGAGGGAATCTTGGTTCGGAACGTACGCGAGCTGTGAGGTGGTGACGGAAGAGAAGAGGGTAGCGATTTAACGGGGAGGGAGGGATGGAAGTGCTGCAGTCGGGTCGTTAGAGCTCCTAATGAGACCCGCGTCCTTCTCTCTCGCCCCCGCGTATCCCTACGCTCCATTCGGCAAACCCCTTCGACTTTCTCTCCCCATTGGATGCCCTCTTTCCTACTTCCCCCCGTTACAACGGGACGACGAATGCCATCCTCCGAAACCGCTTCCGCAAAACCGAGTCGAAACAGCGATATAAGCGAGCCGATGTGGCGCGAAAGCCACAATCTCTGTGCGGAACGACGCGAGGCGAGTCTATCGCCTCGAGAGTGATCCACTCGTCGAAATTGTGGAAAACGTCCTCCGACATTGGGCCGCGCTTTTTACCCCCGCTCGTACTTCTACTCGACAGTTCGAGCGTTAATAAAGTCTCGCGTAATTGTGGCCCCGGCGCTCGAGAGGAGGGCACACGCGGTGATTAAAAGCGCTAAACGAGAGAGTAAGAGCGGTGAGTGAGGCGGGTGGGAGGGGGAAACGGCACGAACGAGCCCGACAAGACGCTCGGTAACGCGATATCGCACGACGCGAGAGTGCCGATCATTAGTCGCTACCCGAAATCACCCCTACGGCCCTGCCATCCCCTCCCAGCTGCCAGCTCGCTTTGCTCGTTTTATAACGAATTATCACGCGTGTCGGAAACCCCGTGGAAACAAACGACGGGTATGATTTAGCGAGTGGGCTGGTTCGCGTGATTTTTTATGCGACTTTCGCATCGATCTTTCCCTCTCTCTCTCTCTCTCTCTCCCTCCCTTTCTTCCTCCTTTCTCTTTCTCTCGGGAGACTCCGACTCGCACCAGCGATAAATCCACGGATAATCACTATACACCCGCGATACGAGCGCGGCAAGAAAACGTATATTACAAGTAATTGCGTTAATTAAAAATTCCCAACGGAATTTCCTTGTCACGTAATACTCGCGATTCGTTATATATGGGTCATTCTCTGATATTTGTTCTCGGGTGGTTGAACATTTTATTACTTCCTAATATATCCCATATCGTTACAAAAAAAGAGCCGTTTCTATTCGAACCTCGGGTTCTTATTCGTTAAAATTTTCCCGGAGTTTTTAATCCACGAACATACTCGGGTCCTCGAACGAGTGCGAAGATATATGCCCGGTCGTTCGACGTAGTAGCGGCTCGGTACCTTCCACCGGAATATATTCTACCGGTCGTTCGTTGTGCACTTAACGGTATTTACGATTTACAAGTGGAGGCGACGGGGTGGCGCAAGAGTACCCAGGATCGGAGCGCGTTAATCCGCGGGAACGATAAAGTCCATCGCGGTCTTTATTAAACCGGCCAGCGGGAACGATAAAGCGCCGAATGGGCTTTGCGAAACGGGGTTGCTGAACCCCACAGGCCGAAGTTGACATTCTTACGCACCCTCGCCCTTCCACGATTCGCGAGGGGGGGATCGGCCCGTGCGATATTTGATTCTCGACAATACAAGAGGACCGTCCCTTCTTTTTCGCTCCAAGACCGCTCGTTATTGCGCCGGGGCCGTTTCCGGCCGTGGAGAAATTGATTACGTCACCGCGGCCTTCGGCTCGAATAAATAAAAATACCCGTGACCTTCAATCCACTCGCCATGAATTTCAATAAAATCCCGTCGTCGAGCGGATGACTCACGAGGCACGAAAAATCCTGACGATTAAATTGTCGTAAGATAAAACAACTCCGGGATTCGAAGCGGAAGTAAGCGAAAATCGAGCTGATTGCGTTTTACGGGTAGCGCGGTGAACGAGAGCGAGAAGGATAGAGAGTATCTCCGATTCGTGCGAGCAGAAAATCTCGGACGGTAGCGGACACGTTTCACGCGGAGTTATGGACGTATTCCGGGCATGTTCCGTGGGGCTTTCAACCTTGTTACGGTTATGTAACAACGCGGTTGGGGGTTCTCTTCTCTAGCCCTATCTCTCTCTCTCTCTCTCTCTCTCTCTCTCTCTCTCTCTTTCTCTCTCTCTCTCTCGCACTCGTGGTCTCGAGCGTGGAAACGAGTCCGTGAGATAGACGAAAAAAAAAAATTCGAGAAAGAAGAAAGACAGAGATGGAGGAATGAAGAGGGGAAGAGAGGGACGGCAAGAGCGCGTCGAAAGAAAAACTTTTTACGCGAGTATATCGTCCAATCATTCGAGTTACGTCGGCCCGCGCCAGCGCGGGCATACGCGATGAGCAATCTCGCAGCCGTATCAAAGGGATTTATTAACGTCAAATTCGCGATGCTTTAAGTTCTCGTCGTTCTTCTTCTCCTTCTCTTTTTCGGCCCCGTCGCAAAACAACCCCCTTCTACAGTTGCAGCTTTGTTCCATTATTCGTTTTAACGTCCCTAACATTAGAGTATTTAATTTGTTTTTTCACCAAAAAAAATTTTCGACCAATGTTTTCCATATCGCAATTAACGCGTATTACGGTGAAATCGAATCGAACGATTTTTTTCTACGCCAGATTGAACAATCGATTCTTCGTAATATTTTTTATTAATCGATTAATGAATATTACACACGATCTGGTTTAATTTCGATTCGACAAATACTCATTTGAAAATGATTTGAATAATCAATTTCCTTTTCTCGCTGTGCAGTCTAGCGATAACTGTGAGGATTAAGCACGTGTAATGCATATCGTTTGTTTATTTTAATCAGCGCTAGCGAATGAGCGAGATCGAAACCGGAAGTTGAATAAATTGGGGCTGAGGGGAGAAACGTGTTACAATTATCGCTGATGACTTGTTCAGGGTTCGAGGAGGGCGAGCGCTTTTGAACGCATACACCTCACTCGCGTTAATAGTATGAACTTTAATTACAATGAAAAATAATTATCCGTCGGCACTTGTACCGTGGATTTTCGAAGGGGCATTCCACGCATACGTATACATAAATATAGAATACACATACGCGGTAGGTTTCGATGTCGTCGCGGCAATTACACGGTTAAAAGCCTTCTCTTGTTGGATACGTACGGGGACTGCACGCACGGGCTCGAAATTCTCGCTAATAATAAATATAACGCTAGTTTGCCGGGATTCGATTTGCTTTCGTGTATACAAGAGCGACGGCCATCGAAGATTCAATCCTGGGCTACTTTTAATTGCCAACGCTGCGTGAACGCGATCGATTTACGCTCTATTTTTTACGGTGCTTGTTTCGCGTTCTCTCTCGTTCTTTCTTTCTCTCTCTTTCGCATTCTGTTTCGTGCCTCGAACGCGTTAAATTTTCTCAGAGTGTCTGTATACGCAGGAAACAAAGGCGAGAGAGTTCGACTCGGCAACAATGATATTCGATTAATCCCGAGAAGACCATTTTTGGCTTAGTTTTCGGCGCGCAGAGTATAAAAGTTTCGCTTCTCGCTGAATAAACAAGCTCTTTTGCGCGAGAAGCAATTCGATCTGCAATTTTCCGTTTTAAAATACTCGCTCTTACGAAATGAGAGAAGAGGGTAGTTTTATAGGAACAATAATAATGATAATATATAGTAGAGAGAAAATTGAACGATGAATCTCATTCCGACGTAATTTCAGCGATCGCTCGAGCGTTCGATTCCTCGTGACAAAGGTATTTCATTTTCCTCTCTTTTCAACCCTCCCTGTCCCTCTCAGCCCCCCCTCCAGCGCCACCCCAATCCTAGGCAATTTCGCCGAATCGCAAAGTGGCACGTTTTAGACAGACGTCGAATCCACACGATGCTCGCGGCTCGGCCTAATGCGCATTTTAGTCGTACTCTATCCTTCTTTCGCACCCCTCCACCGGTGGCAATTCCCTTCGACGTTAAAATGGAGGTCACGAGAGCGTCGATTGTGCTCGCGCATATAAGGGATGGGTAGGTTGGTTGGTGAGCGCGCGCGAGTGTAATAAGGGGCGAAAGAAACTCGAGAGGTTGGGTTAAAGCTCTCTCGCGAGCGCTCAACGCCGAGAGCGGCGGAGGGGGGGGGGGAGAGGGTTAAATAAGAGCGAACGACCTCGGCGTACCACTTTGAGGGCGCGGCGCGGTGAAAACCATTAACCGAACGCATCCGTACAACTACCACCAGCAACTCGCTGCTGTATATATATACACACCTCGCGCGCGAGTGCAGCCGGCCTTTAAAGCGTTTATCGACTTATCAAATTGTTCCATTTTCCTCTCTCTCTCTCCCTCCCTCTCTACCTCCCACTCTTTCTCTCTTACACTCAAGAGCCCCAACTATGCGGACCACTTCTCTCGCACCTCGTTCCCACCACTTCATTTCGTTCTCCTCCCCCCCCTCCCCTCTCCGTCTCTCTCTCCCTTGCTCTGTAGTTGGAGCATTCGCGTATTAACGACCAACTCAAAGTCGATTCCAATCGCGAATCCCTTTGACGATCCTCAGAGTTTCGGCTGAGAAAAGATTTCGAGAACTGGAGTCGAATAAGTGGATCTTACGTTATACGTATATTTATATTGAAAAAAAGGGCAATTTTCGGAGAGGGGAGATGGTGCATTTGACTGGAATTACCTAGGCGCGGTTGCGCAACCGAATTTAGTAAATGTACGTAGGTTAGGGAGAATGGATGACGGTGAAGGAAACTCTCTGGGGGTGAGAGAGGAAGCTCGAGATAAGAGAAGGGCTACGATATAGTTGAGAGAGAAAGAGAGGAGGGAGAACAGAGAGAGAGAGAGAGAGAGAGAGAAAGGAAACCAAAGAGATAAGATTGTCGAGAAAAGGGCTCGTGAAATGAGGAATGGCCCTGTAACGAAAGAGAAACACGCACACACGCACACACGTATACGTACACGTAAAATTCAGCCAAGAGAGGATGGAAAACTTCCAAGAAAAAGAAGAAAAGCGGAAAAATCGGTGATAAGAGCGAGAGAGGCGTAAACTCACCGCGAAATACGAAGAGGGAAGACAGTAAACCCGATCTGTCACCGCGGATCTGCAGTCTGCGAGGTTCCAATAAGGATGATAAAGAAAATGCGAGCGGGAGAGAAAAAGAGAAAGAGAGATAAAAGAAGAGAGGTTTACCGAAAGAGGCTCGACGCGAGCGAGGGCCGAAACGGACGGGAACAAGAAAGAGGTGGAACGGACTCGAGTGGGGTAGGATAAAGGGCGGATTGCGGAATATATATATACATATATATATACATGCGGGAGAGAGGAAGAGAGAGAGAGAGAGAGAGAGAGAGAGAGAGAGAGAGTGAAACGAGACAAGAGATAGTGGCGCGTTGCGCACGGAAACTTTGCGGTGAAGTTGAGCTCGGTCGCTGTTTACCATTTGCCGGGAACATACGAAATTCATCCGTCGTGACCACACGCGCCCGCGAGAGCAAGCGGTAGAAAGAGAGAGAGAGAGAGAGAGAGAGAGAGAGAGAGAGAGAGATAGAGAGAACGCGAGAGCGTGGGTCCGATCGATAACGTGCCCTCTCGCGCGCCGCTGGGATATACCCGGGAGCGAGGGAGACAGATATAGAGAATCCACTCGAATATACGCTATCTCACTCACCCGCTGCAGAGAATATTCACTTTTGATCTCGCGAGATTGCGGCCGAGACGTGAAACACATGCACCCGGACTCTCCGTCCGTCCGATGCAGCCGTGCCCCGCAATCGACCCTTTCCATTTCTATATATATACGTTTAGGGTATATATATATTGTACATGCACCGATGGGCAATCGATGATCCCGGCGTGTTTCGCGGCGAACGACCGCGCGTTACTCCGGATACCCGCCGATGCCTCGCCATTACGGCAAAAGGCGCTTCGCTGTTACCACCACCCTGCCATATTGCCCGGTATTACATACTACGACGAACTCGATATGTACGAACGGACAACTCGATCGAGATTACCGTGCTCTTCCTTTCCTAGCGACTCCGCGAATAAAAACATCCGACAAGCGAAATCGAAAATCTGGAAAATACACGACCGGTGGTGTAGCTTCCTTCGATTACGTAAATTCGGTATTCCAGATTACGCACAAAATTATTAAAATCCATTCCGGGAGAAACACTTTTTACGTACTGGGGCAGTCGTAAATAACGCAAATTGCGAATTATTTTAGCTCGATATTTACTCACGGTGAACGAATAATCCATGCTCACGCGAAACGTTTATCGAATATTCAAAAACGATGAGCAGAGAGAAAAAGATTATGCGAGTAAACGAAATAATAATTCCGCGGCTGGGTAGTGTGGAATATTCTGTGGGATGATGATTTACCTCGAAATATGTATATACGCATGTATATCAAAACCTATATACTGGTTTAAAAATGGATTTACGCTTTATTTTTTCCATCATGAACGAGGATCGATTTCTTTGCGAATATGAAAAAAAGAGAATTTTCATTGAGCTAAACTGGATGATGAAGGTTGCTATTACCGATCAGAATTTCGCGATATATATAGATGTACATATACGTATCGGTATATACAGGTTAGGAGAGAGCAGTTTCGATTTTACAACGACCGTATAACTTTTCCGTCTTGAATTTATGTTGTTTTTTCTCTCTTCTTTTTTTTTCTTTCTTACTCTCCCGCTTCATTCTTTTTCGTTATTTACGACTGGAAATTGGCGGCGCGCACGCTCCCGCGAGATTGCGGCGTCGCGGGTAAAAGAGAAGGAGAAGAATAGGAGAGAAACCGGAAGTTGGGCCGCGACTGCACGAACGGCAGCTGCGTCGTCGCAGGTGCTCGATCGACATTCGATTTTCGCCAACTCGCCGCAAAATTGGGTCGAGTCCCTCTCATAAACGTCGAGGGCGGAGACACAATTATCGCGGAGAGTGAAAAATTGTTAATTCCACTACGGCGATTAATTATTTCAAATCGCTGTCTTTACCCAGTCACGTTAACGTCGAGGAGAGGGATAGATGGATATCAAAGAGCGGGAGATGCGCGGTTTCGAACGAATCGCGCAAACAACACGGGTATTTACACGCCCGGTCGGCTCACGCGAGTCGAGTCCGTGACTTACGGTCCCTGCGGGGCCGCACCTGCGGTATTCATACGTTACCCGATCCTGTCTTCTTTGCGAATGATCGAAAAAAAAAAAGAATAGTTAGAACATAAATCTCGGGGAATCCACACAAATGTCACCGAACTCGTTCTCGCGACAGGGCAAAAACAAAGTCGGAATTTTCAGCGAGAATCGTTTCCATTCCGAATGCGGGATGAAAATTAGAACTCGGGTTGTTGTACAAGCAATCGGCGTTAATCTGTATCGGGAAGCAAAGAGAAGAGGGCGATCGGTAGAAGAGGGGACGACGACGGTGGCCTTTGGCACGAGAAGGTCGCCCTGCCAATCGACCCAGGGCAAATATTTACACCGTCCATCACGTGCGACGTCGTGAACTAATACCTTAGCCTGTAATTAGCACTCGCCGTGCTTGGCCGACTGATAATTATGCACCGGTGCGACACGACCTCCCACAGTCTCCTAATCCTTCTCCACCCCCTTTACTCCACTCCTCCTACACGATCCTCTTCCGCTTCCCCGACGTAACCCGCAAGTATGTAACCGCCATTAACAGCAGACCGCCGGCTGGAGCGGCAAAGCCAACTCCCCGTTACTTTCTCTCCCGCGTATGCGAATTCGCTCCCGCGCACTCCCACGGACTGTACACCTGTGCGCACTGCGGCGAAAAACTAGCCTGCGCTTCGAGCATAACTCCCTCTTCCCTCCCTCTCTGTCCTTCTCCTCTCCTTCCGTTCTCTTATACCGCCGAAACTTGAATAGACTTCCCGTCCCCGCTCGCTTCTTCTTCTTCTTCTTCTTCTTCTTCTTCTTCGATTCAAGCAAATGGTAATTTCATGTATGGCGAAACAGAATGGAGTTTTCGCCTGACCGGAAAATTGTCGGCATTGCGAATTCAAAACCCCTCGGATGGCGGGTATAGAAGAGAGGAATGGGAATTATTCAACGATTCCGGGTTAACGTTTGGAAACAAGAGTGACGTAATTAACGCGGGACAAAAGAGGCGCGCGAGTCGGGCCCGAGGTGAGAGAGAGAGAGAGTTCTTGCGCGAAATCGAAGAACGTCAAGATTAAGGGGTTGGGTGGACGAAAAAAAAAACTTTGTACTTTGCCGGAGTCGTTCGCGATCCGCAAGTTTGTCTCGGGGATGAGTTAAAGGCGGAGGTAAGAGATAAAAAAAAAAGAGAAAGAGAAACGAGAGAGGCAAGCTACCATCCCGAAGAACTTTATCATCGATCTTTAAAACTGCGAAAGTAATATGGACACCGGGATTAGATTCTATCGCGCTAAAGTTCCATGTTTTTTTTTTCTTCTTCCTCGCTCGCTCTCTCACTGTTGCGACTTTTTGATCTTTCCCGGGGAAAAGGAAAAACAATTTTGCTCCCGATAAGAAGAGATTTTTTTATTAGCCCCTTGTGGACGCTGCATTTGACGTTCGGTTTCGAGATCGAAAGAAAAAACGAGTATTCGGATTGATGAATTTTCTTTTTCGTTGCATTTCCGCCGGTGGGGTTTCCTCTCGCTGCTGCTGGCCAGAAAAGAGCAAAAATTGACTTTTGAACGGGATGAGAGAAAGAGAGAGAAGGAGAGACAGAGGAGTAAGAGTTTTTCCGGCGTCTAAACGAATCGCAGGCGATAAGTCAGTATAACGGTACAGCACGGAGGGAGGGTCACGGTGGCACCAAAGTGAAACCTATGTCCTCACTTTGCACCGATCGGGGAAAAGCGAGAGAGTAAAGGGTGAAGAGGACGCGAAGAAGCGGGCGAAAGAAAGCTTCATTCGTCCTTTGTTTGCGCACAGTGCCAGTCGAACGAAGGGAAAAATAAACGATTTACGCGTCTAGAAGGCCAATTCCTAAAATTGCCAATAAAATAGACATCCGCGCCGATCTCCCAGAATCGGATACGTCGATACGAATACGTAGCGCGGCGCGATGTACACACACGCGACGTGGACGTGTACACACCCACAGAGAGAATATTGGAATTCCACCGAACGTCGTTAACTCGTCGTTTAAAGGCCAATTAATACGATTCAGGAGAATATTAAAAAAAAGAACAATAAGTAAAATGCTGTACCTACGTACAGCACCGTTGAAGCAATTCGCGATCGATCGACGAACGACCGGGGAAGGAAAAATAATTCCGCGACAGGTGGACCGTGCGCTAGAAACGCGAACGGACATTAATAAATTTTCTTTTTTTTTTTTCAACTTTTCCCTCTCGCGTTGACAGCGCTTTTTTGTACGCCATTCCGCGTGTATGCACGCGCGAGCTTTCTCGTTCGAATCCATATTTCAATCGTCGTCGCCGGTCCGTAGAATGGCTTTCATTTCATTTCCATATCTGTTAGCGCCTACGGGAGGGTTGCGCGCGGACATAGCGGTGCTTCCCAGCCGATTTGTAATAAAATTTCGCGCTGCGAAATTTTCGCCCCGGACCTAACCCCGGAACGTCGGTAACGACGGACGATAGACCCCACGGCATTGTTCGACAGGTTTATTATTATTTATCGTTTTACCTCGTATAATTTATATCCCAGCGAAGTTATACATATATATATATATATATATATTAGCGGCGATTTTACCCAGGAATCGCGAACAATGTCGACCAGCCTAGCGTGGAGAATGGAAATACGCATGGCAATTATTGACCGTGCCCAACACCGGCCAAGGTTTTGAAACACTATAATCTATCGCGCGTTGTTCGCGAAGCACGAGCAAATCGTCCGATTGTCCCATGGTTAATACACATATACGTACAGTAGATATATCGCGACCGGACTGTTCGAATTCGATAAAAATTCCATTTGCTCTCCGCGATTGGAACAGAACTTCTCTCTCTCTCCCTCTCTCATCGCGCAACGTGAAAACAAAAAAGCAGAAAAACCCTCCGGAAAAATAATATTTGGTTTAACCGAGGCATAACGCGAGAGCAAACAGTCCCTGTGCGCTTTTGTAGGCACGCACTCGGTAAATCAACAAACATCACCGTTTGTACAACCTATATAATATATATATAATTCCGTATATACCTATATAATAAATCGTTATGATAAAAATGTCATAAGCTGGAAAGACTGCGTGGATAAACGGACTAATTGATCCGTTTAAGTGCGAGTTGGCAAATGATGATCGAGAGAGCGAGAGGGAGGTAGATCCCTCATGGACATCCGGCGCAATTTTCTCGACTTGTAATCAGACTAATTGTAAGATCAACGTTGAGCGTTCTTGAAAATCTAGCTAGTTACGGATGAGACGGTGGGTCACTCTATATTTGCAGTCTTTGCCCCAGTTTCATTAATTCGCTGATACTCGAAATACGATTCCTTACACTTTTTCTACTATCGATCTTGACCCAGCGAATAGAAGATTTTATGGTAACTTCGTATGTAGCGCGCCAATTTTTTTGCCGGCTCACGCAAAGGCTAGGGTCGTGCGAAAGAACGATACTCGGATTGCCAAGGGCTTTAATTAAATCCAAAATCTCGGGGCTCTTGACGCTTCCGTTACGGTTACTCGGAGATTTCCTAACCAGATCAAAGAAAATTAGTTATCCTCCCCTTTCCTTCTCTCTCTCTCTCTCTCTCTCTCTCTCTCTCTCTCTCACTCTCCCTTTCTTCGTAACACACGCAAACTACACGCTCCACAGACACAAGGTTTAGATACCAGAAACATTAAGTATCGCTCAAAGCGAGACTCAAAACACGTTCAATTTTTATCAAAGACGAAATCACGATGTTACCAGAGGTGTTACTTTTCGCATTCACGATGGCTAATTTCTTGGAAATCACACGAAACGTCAACAGTCGTGTACAAGATATTGAAAAACGTAAAAGAGAGGAATAAAAAGCATTTCCTTCATCCCCTAGGCTCGCGAAAACATTTTTCAAGGCGCGCCAAGAGAGAAAAAGAGAGGGGGATGAGAGAAAAAAAGAGAGCGTCGGTCTATTTATAAGTCAAATAAAGTCCTTTCTAGCATGAATAAAATTTACTTTGATCAAAGCCGCGCATGTCGAGAGATTGCGGGACCTGGTAGTATTGAGGGTTGGACGTGCACGAGAGAGCGAAGGGGGTGGCGAGGGCGGAGGGGTTGGCGCGTTCAAAAGCTTCGAGAACGAAAGATCGGTACATTTCAAACACACGGGGGACGGCTCGTTCGATGCACGTGCGATGAAATTCCATCGTAACCCCTCCCTCTCCACCTCCTCTTTCTCTCTCTCTCTCTCTCTCTCTCTCTTTCGCTATATCACCGTCGCGATATAAATCCGTCTTTTTCTGGCTCCGAGCGTAGGATCGTTATTGTCCGACCAACCGAAAAAAAAAGACTCGCACACGCACCCCGTGCACCGTTGTTTTCCGAATTATACGGGCAGGCGTTGTCGGTCTCACGCAAATTCGGTGAAAAAAATTCATCCACGATGCCGTTCGATCGTGCGTATTAAAACGCGCGTAGAGACAGAAGGGAATAAGAGAGAGAGAGAGAGAGAGAGAGAAATAAACTTTCACGAGGTAAACCAATTTCTGAGAGAATATTTTTTTCTTTTCCAATTTTTTTCGTATCATGTATGATCAAAGCCGAGCAAGGGCCATTTTTCGAATTAAATAACAGAGATCTCAACGAATTATTCAAGCAAAACAGAGAGTGACGTTACAAGCAAAAATTAAATACTATTTAATTTTCGTCCGACATGAGAGCTGAGTAAATTAACATAGTCTAGTAGCGCGAAAGACTTCAACCTGCACTTTTTCGCGCAGCAAGCGAAACCGACAAATGTCACGAAACGCTAAATTGTGTGCTCGACGGGATTAACCGAAAAAATATAAATGAATATTTCAGTTTCGAGTGTTCCCTTACTTCGTTTCACGTCGTGCGAGTTTGGGATGAGTCTTATCTCGCGGAACGGTGCCGGTCTCGACGTGGAACAGATGCTAGACGCGCGTTTTAAGCGGCCTATGTAAACACAAGTGTCTCGCCCCGGGTGGAGACGAAACACGATTCTTCAAAGCGCGCACGGACGCTCGTCTCACGTGCCACGAGTGCCATTATTTTTCATGGGATTAAACCCGAGTGAGCGAGCGGGGCGGCGCGAGCGCGACGCTCGTCGTTGTTGTTTTTGTCGAAAGCTCCGATAACGAGATCCGTACTACATAGCGGCAGCACAAGCCGGAAAACTCGACTAGGCTCTCGTGTATCCGTCTCGCTCGATCGGCTAAGTGCGAAAATCGCTGGCTTTTCATTAGAAAGTAGTTATCGCGAAACTTTTACACCACACCTCTCCTTCGCAACCAGCCCACTCCATACCCTTGGCGCGAGCCGGCTACGTTGAAGAACTTAATTTTTTACGCCTCGTCTGGCGAACTCATCTCCGGGACGGGATTGGAGGGTGAACTCGGCTTTCGATCAATTCGAATTTATCGGCTCTCTCTCTCTCTCTCTCTCTCTCTCTCTCTCTCCCTTCCTCTCTTTCTCTCTCCTGCTTGCTCGCTCGACGCGAGAGCGCTAAACCGTGCACGTCGAATTATCGGGACCCGGGCGTTCGATATTCCGACGATAAACCGAAAGAGAGCGAGATAGACGCTGGTGTTTTTGAAACGAGAAACGAATCGCGTAATCTCGTTGTCGTTGAGCGGTCGAAAACGCCAGCGCAAATATTTTTGCGGAACGATTAGAAAGGGTGCCTGTAATATACATATATCGTTTCCATGGATGCGTGCGCTTTATACGCTGACCGATTACGATGAGTTTTGGTTCGAGTTTTTATTATCGTAGGTACACTCTCTCTTCTCTCTCGCTCTTTCTGTTTCCGCGGTCGAATCTTTTCGCCATTCTATATCTATTTTCCTTCCACGCACACACCACCCTCTAGATTCAGCCACCCGCTAATTTCCAGAGTAACGGCCACTCGTAACTTCCGAGAGATTTTTACCGTTTTAGAAACTGCGCGTTACCTCCCTCTTTCTCCACTTTCTTTCTACGCACGTGCCCTTTAACCCGAGCAACGGCACAGGCTATATGGGTACTTTCAACGCGGCATTACGAGACAAAAGAAGGCGCTTACGCGAAACGACCTACACCGCTTATTTTACCCGGGCTAAATATCGCGACTGGAATAAAGAAAAAGAAGAGGAAAATATAGAGAAGAGCAGTAAAGAAACAAAATACCACGTGAGATTATTTTTGTTATTTGCGTTAAGGATACAAAGAGCGAAAGAGAAAGAGAGAGAGAGAGAGAGAGAAGAGTGAATTTTTCTCACTCTATAATATACGAAGAACTATGAAATTCTTCATACCATTTGCGTATATATGAGTGTTTGCCGAGATTAGTCATTCGCATGCGTCGCTTTTTTTATATATGCGTAAAGTGGAGAAAAATACGGTCGAACGAGAGAGAAGGAACATCGTGGAAAAAGGATCTTCATTCACGCGAAATTGCACGCATTTACCGCGATTATTCGCGCGCGACGTACCGACGTTCAAACCAACTACCCCTACCCCTCCATTTTGCTCTCCCTCCGCGCTCCCTCCCTCCCCCTCCGACGTCGCCGCCCCTCGAACATCTCAATTAGGCTATTCACGCGTGAATTTAATTAAAATTCAAACACGAATGCGGTTGCCTGAAATTATATCCGATATCAGAGAGTCTCGCGCGCGCCGAGGTATTATACCGATACAGTATAACATAAATAGGCTGTGCGTGTTTTTGCAAGAATTTCAGCATAGAAGCGCGTATACGAGCTTGTACTCGTAACGAGCCCCTCCCGCACGCTCGCAATATCGCACGTGCCGCATTCGTATTTGTCCCCTCCAAGAAACCGAATGAAAAAAATGAGAGAAAAGGAAAGAAAAGAAGAGAACCTAGAATGAAGATGAATGGGACTTAACACGCATGCCGCGTGACTTAGATATACGCGCGCTTGCTTATTCCGTAACCGTACAATTTACATGATGAAACAGTAAAGCCGGGTTAGATCGGAACGGAGGTTTTCATCCCGGTGACACCCCAGGTTATATCTCTGCTTCATTCCCCTCCTCATCCTCGTTCGTCTATCCACTTCTCAGTCAGCACAGTCAGCCCCTATACCGTTCGCGTACGTGGCACGATCCTCGAGATCTCCCTTTCCCTCTACTTCTTCCAACTGTTCCCATTCACTCTCGCTCTCTCTCGCGCGTTTCTTTCTCTTTCCAGTCGTTGCGTTCTCTCAGGCTAGTAATGCAGAAGGCCCCCACCGGCAATTGCGGTGTACCCCCCGTTGATGAAACCCACGCATCCATTAGGACCCCCTGCATACGAGTGCCCCTCCTCATCTCTTCTTTCTAAGCTGATTACATACACGGTAACGGAAAACCATTCGTTCGATTAAACATCTCGAATTACCGCATTCTCACATTCTGCTCGTTCGCTTGATTTATGCCCCTATTATACTTTTTCTGTTTCGGCTAGGAAGTATGAATTAAAGGGATTGATTTCGTCCCAGAACGAAAGAGAAAAACGTCGAGAGACGCTATCGAATGTATCTGAAGTTTGCATCGTTGAAATCCAACGAAAATTCAAAAAAGTTGGACAAAAATGACCAACTTGGACAAAAATGACCAACAAAAATTTTGTCGAATTTTTGTTGGACTCCAACGATGCAAACTTCAGATACATCGCTATCGATTGCTCCTCAGCCTCCCTCTTGCTTTCCCGTAGTCATCGGAAACACCCTTGACGAGAGGGAGAGGGAGGAAGGAAGCGAGAGAAGGATCGCCGAGTGTTTCACCGCGACTCACGAGAGGAACGCGCAGCCAGCCTCGCCGCAGCCTATCTCGCAAGAGCACGAGAGATGGTTGCCTTTGGCGACCCGAGTGGGCGATAAAAGAGAGAGCAGAAAGAGAAGAACGAGAGTGTGAACGCGAGACGAGATGGAAAATGAATAGAATAAACAAGTCGCCGGGATAAGTGAAGAACGAGATAGAGACGGAATGGTGGAAGTGGAGGAGCGAAGAATAGCGATGGTTGTAAGGAAAGAGGGAGGAATTACGATATGTGAAACCGAAACAAGAGGAAAGGAGACGGACGGTTATAAGGAGAATCTCCAGCGTCACGATGCACGCGGTAGATCGAAACTCGACGCGTGGGAGTGAGACACAAAGGGAACAATGCAGTCGCGAGACGGTAAAGGATGAAGAGGAGATGAGAAGAGAGAAAAAAAAAACACGTAGTACACGCGGGATTCACGAGACAGAAGAAGTGAATGAGATGTGTGTGAAGTTAGCCCCGCCATTTTGAAGAAAATTATTTTTTTTTTATTGTGCCAGTTTGTGCTAACTGTGTGCTATTGTGTGCCGTAATTTATTTTTTGAAAATTCAATAATTAAACTTTTTATAAACTAATTTGACACCCCAAGTATAGTTAGCCCCGCCATTTTGGAATTTCAGAAAAAATTTTATTGTGCTGTATTGCGGTAGCTTTGTGCTATCGTGTGCCGTAATTTATTTCAAAAAATTCGAATATTTGGAATTTTTATGCGAAAATGAAAAAATTTTGAGTATCGTATTGGCGTAAAATATTTGCTATGGCTTGTATTGGTTGAAATAATAACTGTGCTGGGTTGTGCTATGGTAGTACAACTCAAATGTGCAATATCGATTAAATACTCGTCGTAGTATGGCATATATAACGCTTTTTAGGCGAAAAAACGGTTATCCTGCAGGAGTAAAGTCCTAACGCCTTGTGTCCTAACAGTCCTTGAAGAAGGACTTTACTATTGCAGGATAACCGGGATAAAGGACTGTGCCGGACGAAATTGATCTTGTGCTGAGTTGTGCTATGGTAGCACAACTCAAATGTGCAATATCGATTAAATACACCTCGTAGTATGGCATATATAACGCTTTTTAGGCGTTAGGACTTTACTCCTGCAGGATAACCGTTTTTTCGCCTAAAAAGCGTTATATATGCCTTACTACGAAGAGTATTTGATCGATATTGCACATTTGAGTTGTACTACTATAGCACAACCCAACACAGTTATTATTTCAACCAATACAAGCCATAGCAAATATTTTACGCCAATACGATACTCAAAATTTTTTCATTTTCGCATAAAAATTCCAAATATTCGAATTTTTTGAAATAAATTACGGCACACGATAGCACAAAGCTACCGCAATACAGCACAATAAAATTTTTTCTGAAATTCCAAAATGGCGGGGCTAACTATACTTGGGGTGTCAAATTAGTTTATAAAAAGTTTAATTATTGAATTTTCAAAAAATAAATTACGGCACACAATAGCACACAGTTAGCACAAACTTGCACAATAAAAAAAAATAATTTTTTTCAAAATGGCGGGGCTAACTTCACACACATGTGAATGAGACGGAGACAGCGAGAGAGAGAGAGAGAGAGAGAGAGAGAAGGGGACTGCGTGACAAAAAGACAAGGGTAGCGTTTGCTAAGAGAACGGGGAAAAGTGTTCGCGAGTGCGGAAGCGAGTGGGTGCAGGATGACGAAGACTGCGGAAGCCAAGGAGGAGAAAATATATTATGTTGGAAAGAACGACGAAAATTTTATCGAAACATCGACGCGTCTGTACGAATAAAAACCGATGAATATATATTTCAAACAGAAGGACGAATAAAGCGATTCTGTTATATCTAAATACAACACCGAATAATAGAGCGCCTTCGGTATCTGTAAACCCAATGCGCGGGTATTATTCTACTCCTCCAGGTGTAGAACAGTTGGTTCAGGGCCATAGAGAAATATACATGTATAGGTAAATAGAGAGGAGAAGAGAGAGATCGGCCACAAGGGAAGATATTGGAAATGGCAATCGAGCGTCGTGCGGACACGTCACGAGCTACCACTTCAACCCTCTGGTCGCACAGTCCTCCCCTCCGAAAGCCCAAAGTCAGGGGCGCAACGGCGGACCGTGGGGGAGACTTCAAAGTGCGTACACATCCCGTAACGTGGTCACACAGTCGATTCACCCTCGCCTCTCGGCTGTCCTTCCCTTCTGTCTATATATACCCAAATCGTCCGTCGCCGAGCTGATAATTCAATTATTTCATAATTCACCTTCCCAGTGTCAATTAAACACTTTCCGATATCGAGGCGATAAAATTTCGAAATAACGAAAATATGCGACTACTTTTCACGCGATCGAGTAATATCGATAATTACCGGTAAATATCGTTTATCGTTTACCCGTTGTTTTTGAACCGTTCCATTGTTTCTTTTTCAGTTTAGATAAATACATGTATTGGATAAGGGTCGCTTCGAGTTCGCTTCGTTCGCGTCGAAAGATCAAAACGCGACGCTCCGGCAAAGGGAGAGGCGAGTACGGTGACCCTTAGAGCATCCAGAGTCACCGTAACAATCGGAGTCAATAGCGTGTATTCCACACACGTATATACACCGAGAAGGAAAAAAAAAGAAATGAAGCGTTCGACGTTCTCCAACGAGCTCCACCCCGTTTGTTTTTTCTCCGATTCGCCGCAAATAGAAATCTCTCGTTTCTCTTCTTTTTCTCGCTCGCTCTTACACAGTTGGAGACCGTGCGTAAAACGGCGGGGTATCGACTATTTTTCGGACGATTGAATTTCGATTCCATCAAAATTAGCACTTTTTCGTCCGAAATGCATGTACACATATAGATTGACGAAAAAACGAGAGAATTTCGATACGAATTATCGTACGTACACTCGTAAACACGAGATATTGCTACCTCAAACATAACGCGTTTACACTCGGGGCCATTCGTAAATACTAACGAATTCGGAATTTCAATAACTAGAAATGTAACTAAATTGGATAAAATATATTCGGAAAAGAAAACGAACCTAGCTACCATACGACTTTTCCAGTGTTATTCGTTAGTGGAAAACCGATATACATTTAGAGAATGTAGAGTCGAATATCGTACTCGTAATTTCCGATTAATTCGGCCGAAAAATGAAAAAAAAAAAAAAAAAGAATGCGATGAAAATTCGAGTTTTGGAATCCGGGAAGCTCGACGAATATGGATCGGATCGCGTACGGCCCGACGCGTACGCACAAAACGCCCCAAATATCCTATTTCGTTGGTCGTGCACAGTTCACCAGTACCTATACACCCACCACGGCCGAGTTTAATATTTTCGTTTAAATTCTCTCGGCCGTGCGTTACGCAAATGCGGTTTTGTTTATACCGTCGCCTCTAGGACTTTATCTGCAATTACGGCCGGACGAATCTATTGAATGATTCCGGCCGGTCACGTCACTATTGTCGCGCGCAAACGAAATTACCGCGGATAAATTTGCCGATGCCATCGCGTTTGATAGTCATCCCAGGGCCTCTTTCGGCCTCCTACGACTTTTTCCCCAAATTACGTTTGCGCGACGCGTTATTCCCGTTTGATCTCGTTGTACGTGTTGCGGACGCGATTTAAACATTTGCCAGCGCTGTATATTTGCGTTCAGGCACCGCCATATACGTACGTCGTTTTTTCCAATCGGAAGATAAACTGTAGTTGGACCGCTGTTTGCTTTCGATGCATTATTAATCCGAACGAGCTATTTATTCCACTATACGAGATAACATTGGCGAATGCTAGTTGGATAGAGGGGGAAGAAAAAGCAACTGGAGAAGAAAAATCGCAGGTGGAGTTCACTTTGGCGATCTAATTAACGCTAATAGTCCGAGGGAACAATTTCGAGCAATATCCCTCGCTCTTTCTCTCTCCATCGCTACGCTCGCCGCTCGAAAAACTTAGTTTTGCGACTCTCGTCGTGTCGTCCCGAATTATCCGTCGTGCCTTACCGCCCACGGTATAAATTAACGCGGGGAGGGGAAAAGGGAGAGAAGTTAATTGTAACAATTGCTCGGGAAAGAGGGAGACGGATGCTTTCGTAACAATACAAAGTACGAGAGAGAGATAGAGACAGGAGAAAGCCACCACAACGAAACAGTTCCGACAACTGGTACGATTGCTACTTCGTCGACCTCCGGCTAGCGCCCTCTCCTTTATCCTCCGTCTCTCTCTCTCTTTCTCTCTCGTTCTCGAAGAGTGTATCGTTCGCAATTAAAGCGCGTCGAAACCGTAGCAAGTTCGACCGAAGAGCGACAGTATAAAAGGTCGTGAACGATGTTGTAAAGATGAAGTTTTACGACTATCCATCTCTTCGATTCTCCTCGGTCGGTACGGCAAGGAAAATAGAGAGAAAAGATAGAAGTAATTGCGATCCGGTGCCGTTCTACCTACTCGCTTTACGAGGCTAAACTCCAGAACGTACAGCGAGATGATTGTCGAATTTCGCAGGACGCGGCGACTGTCCTTTAAATGGGCGGCTAACCGCGCTTAAGGACGCCACGATAAATTTCCATTTACTGCCGTTCCCGGGGAGACACCAGTTCTTTCTCCTCCCCCCCACTCCACTCCCGGATAATTACCGGTAAAATTCAATTCTCCGCGGGAGAAAGGATACCAAAAATACCACACCCGCTCGGAATATACGAACGCGATTATTGCCAGCTTGATACGTTGTAATGCTGACATTCAATTACACGAGAACCGTAAAGTAGACCGATATATAGGGTGTCTCGCCCCAGTCAATGACGCGTTCGTATATCTCGCTTCTGAGAACTAGCTTAATCGAAAAGATCTAGATCCTGGGAGAAGATGGTCTCGCCTGACTCCGAAGGCTCACGTCCCACGCGTCTCGGCGCGTTACGTCATGGTTTTCGAATATCCAAAGGAATTGATTAAAATGGAACACCTAGTATTCTCGGAATATATTCGTACGACTAGTTTCACGAACTATCCCGGCATTCCGGTGGAACGATGGAGGTTAGAACGTGCGAGAGAGAGAGAGAGAGAGAGAGAGTCGAGGGCGGGTTAAAGGGTACGACGACCCTCGAAATAACGGAGCGACACTCGTCGTAGTCGGTGGTGGGCGCGTGCATAACTTGGTGCTCTCTTGGCTCTCCGTGCGGCACAGCAGCCGCGCGCGCGTTGCCGGGTATTGATCGACTCTCTTCCTCTCTCTCTCTCTCTCTCTCTCTCTCTCTCTCTCTCGTCCGCTCACACTCGCGTTAGGACCACATGGCGACTCACGGCGTCGGCCGACATCGGCCGTCTTCGCCACTCTCGTGGCTCTAACATGGCGACGGTCACGTGGTAGGCCACCCCCGTGCGCGCGCGCGCACACACACGCACACACGTGCACACGTGAAATTTTCCGCATTGACACAGCTCGAGGGAGGCTAGGTCGGTGTGGTGAGACCACCGCAAGGGATATATCATGCGGCCTCTGTGTCTATCCTTTTCTAGGCTGCATCTGCCATCCCGTACGTCGTCCCTTCTCTTTCCGAAGTGTGTACGGGTTATACCGAGGAAGCCGGCTTAAATATTTGCGCGGCTCTGATATGACGCGTTGTCGTGACGCGAGGCCGACCAAGAACGGCTATAGAACGGATAAGATGGATGGACGGATAAATTCGTTATGAGCCGAGTGGAACCGGCGCGAGAGCCGAAATTGAAATATCAACCCGGGCGCCATATTGGGAGGATTCTCTAGGAAGGAATCGAATCGGAACAACGATACGGCGAGTTCAAGAGTTCTCGCCGCTGCGCGACTATACTCTCGTTTCGCGAATTTCTAATTATCTTTAATGCCGAGATAGCCGTGCGGGCTTTCTTTCTAATTTACGGTTTTCGCTTTTGAGATGGCCTTTCATGCGCTCGGCTTTCATACGCGCACACAAACCCGAGAAACTTTTCCAGCGATATTCTCTCTCTTCCTTGTATTACATTCATAATCACGGAGCATTATATTTTTCACGAGCGACGTATATATCAAACCCGCGGCTTTTTACAGCGCGCGAAACATCTGAAATTATTCTCCGGTTCTTCGCGACGGTTTCTAGAGGGAAGAACTGTAATGGAACGAGTCGTGAAATCGCGTTTGATTGTTTACACTGTCGAGGCAATGGAAAGCCCATTTTCCGGTCTCGTTCTCTTTTTCGAATTCGCTCGAAGCCTCGCGCATACGTATAACAAAAGTAACACAGGGCACCGGTTTCTCGAGACTTACGAGGCGTGGGGCGATGTCGCGCGTATTTCGTCCCTTTCGTGCACTCTAGTCCGAGTCCGAAGCCCTCGCCGCTTTGTCGTTCGACGGCCTAATGCGCTTACCCCGGGTCCGCTACCTTCTCTGACACAAAGAATACAAAATTTTCACGGCGCGCCGTCTACCGTCCTTCTCCCGAGGAGGAACCTGCTTCTCGCGTGCGTACATGTATTCATAAACGAATACGCTCGAACGGGAATGTACGTAAATGTACGGGGCATTCCCGAATTCCGTTTATCGATTTTCATCTTTTCTATATTTCTCTTGGCGGAAATTTCAGGAATACGGCGCGTCATTGCCGGATATCCCGTTAACGATGCACTCGTGGCAAAACTCTTGCATTCGAAATCATCCACCTCCCTTCCCCTCTCCGCCCACAATTCCATTAAAACCTAACGGCACTTCCGAGACACCCAGTACAGAAAGGAGCGAACAGTTTTCAGGCGTGCGGGCGCGTTTCGCGCGTACAGTGAGTCGAGGTAAAGCGGTGTAAAGTATAAGTTACGAGCACTTACGGTCGCATTATAGCATTTCTCCCCCACCCCTCTTACACTTCCACCACGAGGCGGTATAACGGGGTCGCGATAATAAACAAACATAAATACCGACTACTGTCCGCGACGTTGGGCGGCGTTAAGTATTTAAAGTGCCGTTTTAACGCGCGTTAAGGGAAAAATTATCGTTTCGGTGTACGCTGGGACGCGCGCGATTGCGTATTACGTATTATTACGAGCGCAGGCGCAGAACCGCGATTCTAACGATCGTATATACGCGTGTATAAACGAGTTCGAGGATTCACGATTCCGTTCGCGGAAAAGTTTCGGTTCCCTCGAAAAAAAGGAGGAAACGCCGATGATCGATGCCCGTCTTTCGCGGTATGACTTTATAAAAGATCGAATTTCCGGGGAAAAACAATACCAGGTATTGATGCCAGTCTCCGTTCCGAGGAATCTTAGCGAAAATCTTTAGGTAGCTGGTACGTCTCCTATTACAAAATTTCTGGAGTGCCGTAAGACGATATTGCTCCGACTAGTTTCGTGTATCGGTCTTTCGGCCCCCTCTCGCCCGCCCTCCCCTCGCTCTCAATGGTTCATGGAACACTCCAGTTTTCGTGTGGCTATATAGCCCGCAGGGACGACGACGTCCGATCGGTCGGACGTTCCTCCTCCATGCACGGGGGAATCTCGAGCCACGATATTAGGGTATCGAGGTGAGCGAGACGGATGAAAAGGGAGAGAGAGGGAGGATTGACGATGCAACCTTAGTCAAAATGCCCCGAGGACACGCCATCCTTGGCTACCCGACGTTTCACCGAGACGCTTACGGTACACCGAGAAACGAAAAATAACGATAACACTCGGTACAACCGGATCGATTTTCGCAATCTGTCCTTATCCAGTCGCGATTGAAAAAGGCCCGGCCTGATTTCTCGCGAGAAATACGCGTAAACGAGCGCGACGACGTGGAAGGAAGAGGGAGAGAGGCGCGGGTGGAGAGGGAAGTGGAAGGCTCGCCAAAAGAACGAATCGAAAAACGAAAATTCAGCAAGAAACGAGAGCGCGATCGATGAGGCCTCGAGAACGAACGAGGAGTAACGAAAATTAACGACGGATTCGAGTCAAGTTTACGATTCGACGTGATTGTTTCTTCCTCCTATCTCCTCCTGTTTTTAATACCCCTCTTCTCCTTCCCCTCCTCGCCACCGGGCCCCGTCAGTCATTTCGCGAGGACACCCCTTTTTTGGTACTTTGCCAGTTCGAAGCGCGCGAGCTCGAACGTCAAATATTTTACCGGATTTCTATGCGTCGGTCGCGCGTTTGTGCGAAAAAATGTACGCGATGCAAAAAGATAGTGAGAGAGAGAGAGAGAGAGGCTGGGAAGGGAACCAAGAGACAGACATAGAAATGAAAAAAGCACGCAACGGATGGGAAAAAAATGTCGTTTCTGCTGGTAATGCGAACTCGGAGGAGGGGAGGAGTTGGGGATGCGCCGCGACCCATGGATGTCAAAGACCGTGGTATTTCTGTACATGCCTTCGCATGGCGCTTTTCAAAGTATTTCACCCTCCATCCACCGCCACCTTTTTTCCGCATCGGAATCAATCGACTCGATAACGTATTTTGCGTCCCGGGCGAAATTTTCGAGCCTCGTGCGGGAACAGATTGTCGTTATGTAGTTTCGAAATTGATAGGTGTTGGAAAATTTTCGCACTATCAATACCGTGATAACGATATAGCGACACGAGTACGAGGAGGGGAGGGGGCAGGTTCGGAGGACGGACGTTTATTAGTGGCGGGTGAGCGTTGGGGGTTAATAGCGGGACGTGCCTCTCGACGTCGCGCCGGAAGTAATATGAACATATGGAGCGTACACAGAACATTTGTGTGTTCGTGTGTGTACATACGGGAACGCACGATGACGCATCCTGCAGGATAAACCGCCCAGCCAGGACCCCGTACGATCGATCACGATGCGTTGCAAAGCCAATGACACTTCCGTTCGACGTTAGGCTCCAACGCGGTATAATGCGCGCGTCACACAATGTAATTATACTCGGAAAATAAAATAGATAATTAAACTCGACCGAGATGAAAAATATTGGCATAGGTGAAATCTAGTATTCAATTGGGTCGAAATTTATGTCCCCTATGTACACAGATGAAACGCGAAAGCCAAAGTATCGCTGCGACATTGGTGTTGCACCGTTGCAGATTCTTTTGTGTATAATTAATTATTCCCGTTTCAAAGGACGAGATTTGGCGAGGCTGCTGAGTCCCACGAGGGGAAAATCCTGTGCGGAGCTACAGCCGTGAAGAGCAGTAACTTTGGCAGTTGGCGCCTCTCTTCGCGGTGCTTCCGGCCCCTTAATTGACGCGAGAGCGCGCCCAGCGAACGGGAATGAGAGAGAGAGAGAGAGGAGAGCGCAAAATCGGCGGAAGGCGGACGCGCAAGGAACTTTAAAGTCGTCCACGCGATCCCGTGTAATCTGCCGGAGAGAGCGAGTTTCGGCAACGTATAGCCTTCGTCGACGCGAAATTCTACATCCTGCTCTTCCCAACTTGTTCTCTCTCTCTCTAGAAAGCGAGAAAGAACGGCCCAACAGCCAACGATGCTCCTTTTCATTTCTCAGTTCCATTTTTTATTATATATACGTATATATTATACGTACACCAGCCCCGCCTCCCAACCAGAATCTCATATTTCTCGCTGCCATAACCTCATTGCGAATATTATACCGATTTTTCTTTTTTTCTCGCCTCCTTTCCCTCTCATTTTTCCCTCCACTTGGTTATTACGGATTATTTTACCAAGGGACGCGCGCAACAATCGTCTTCGTCTTATTTTCCATTTCTCTCTCGCTCCTTCCTTTACGAAATTTCACGTCTTTTTATCGCCGTAACAGTTTCACGTCGTCGTTTACCCCACCACTGTTCACCCCGTAGCGATCCCCGAAGGTGCTCGAGACGCGCGAGCTCTCCCCCTGGTCCTCCCATTCGACCTCCGTTCCTCGTTCTTAATGCATCCCCGTCCTTTTCCTGTCGCATTAATTTCATCTCTCTCGCTCTCTCGCACTCTCTCCGGAGGGCAGGTACGATGCGAATTTTTATTCCCATCGTAATCTCAGCCTCCCCTTTCTCTCTTCCCCTCCTCCCATCCGCGTTAATAGAAACAACAGACGACGCTATCGTCGGATCGATGACGTCGGCGAAATTGATTTCGCGAAATTTCACGGAAGAGTAAGAGAGAAAGAAAAGCTGGGAATTAATAATCGGAACCGATTTGTCGCTACCGCTTTGCGTGACCCCGTGGAATGAGTTTGGAAAGAGTAGTGAACGTACGTATATATAGCATCCTTTTTCTCTCTCTCTCTCTCTCTCTCTCTCTCTCTCTCTCTCATTCCTGCTCGGTGAAAATAACCGTGTAATGACGAACGACGGGCAGAAAAGTAGCCCGTATACGTAATGGCCGTAATAAACAGTCCACGCTCTAACAGTGGGTGGTTCATTCTTCTTCCTTCTCCTTTCCTTTCCCTCTCCTCCTATACCTCCTTCTTCTTTTTTTTTTAAAGTCCTCTCGATCCCGTCCGCCCGAACACAGGACGTGGAAAAAGAACCGTCCAGCGCGGGAGTGAGGGAAAGGGAGATGTACGCGAAAAGCTCGATAGGGGGTGTGGCAAGTGAGGGGTGAAACGTGGGAAATTGGCGGAGGTAGGAGACGCGGCGCGAGACAGAGTGAGATATGTAGAAAGAGAAAGAGAGAGGGACGACAAACTCGTATTGATCCAAGCGATACGGTCGATTAGACGCGAATTGCACCGGATTGATGTAAGTTACAACGTACTAAGTACGTCGTTCGGTGCTTCTGACCGTAAACTGCCGTGTTCCGTAAAAAGTCGCGAGCTCGTTCGCTCCTCCTCTCCTCCGTTGCCGCGAATCCAGTTTCGCGAACGGTGAATATAGAAAAACGAGATCGCGAAGAACTTTCACGTGCCTCGTACGATGCACTCGATATACGCGCGACGAGCCGTATTTCGAAATTTTCACGAGTTTTGGGAGAGAATGCAAAAAAAAATCTTGCTCGCTATTGTCAATATGTAGTATACATATGGAAGAAAACGAATGGGGAAGAGTGGATATTTTTCCGGGATGGGCGCTTTTAGGTACGGGCCAAAGAGAATCCGTGAAGAGCCCGCGTATACGAACAGCGTGTGTGTATACGCACACGTATGGATATCGTAAAGTAAAAGAACCATATGGATTCATCTGTGTGCGTTCCATTCGGGATCGGAGTTTGCCGAACGCACGAGCGCTCGTGAAAAATAAGTACATCCACCTTCTCTCGTTCGGGCCCGTCTACAGATTCCTTCGCGAGTATAAAATGCGATGGGAATACGTAACGAGGTTCCGAGATCCGGCGCGACTCGCGAGAAGGAGCACCGCTCGGACTGTTACAACGAGTAAAATAGGCGATTAGAGCGTGGAAACTTCTTCGTACGATTTATGCGCTCCGCTTCGAGTTTCGTCCTCCCCTCCTTCCCCCGTTGCTTCCTCGTTCTGTCCGGCGCTTCGCGACGAGACCGAATCCCGTTGTATCGGGGAGCCCCGTTATCGAGCGCCTTCGAGCAGAAGTAAATTTATATACGCGCTCACCTCGAACGCCGAACGATCGCACACGCGAATTTACAACGTGAAACACGCGATCCGCGATAGCCCCTGTAAATCCGTCCGCACGCGACCAACTAATTTTTCCAGAACGGTGTACGTACGTGTGTGTGTGTGTGTGTGTCGAGGTTGTATCGCGTACACGAGCTACGGTATTCCAGCGAAAGGAGCCAGAAGAAAAGAATAATAATAGCGAGGAGGAAAGAAACGAGCGAGAGCCGGGAGGAGAAAAACGAGTTTATCGTTATCCTGGAAAATTTACCGTCGGGGACAAAGGAATACGCGGCGCTCGCGCCCACTGGTATACACACCGTGCATCGGTATAAATATGTAAGCGTCGTGGAATACGTCCTGTATGTATGAAAAAGAAGAACGAGAGCGAGAGAGGAAGAACGAAACGTGACCGCAATGTGGAGCAAGAATTACACCCTCGGTCAAAAACCATCGCGATTTTCCCGCGTGGTAACGATATTTATTGCTAGCAAATGTAAGAGAAATAAAGGAGAGGAAGAGAGAGAGAGAGAGAGGAGAGAAAAAAATAGGAAGAAATTTGAAAAGAAGTGGATTCGGTAACGAGAACGGCGGGTACACACGAGAAGGAAAAAAAGGGACACACATACATCGCGTGCAGAAAATCAACACACATGGTTGACGCACAACGACGAAGAAAATCAGTATAATCGAGTTTACGAGAGTCCTTTTTCCCCCGCCTTCAACAACTACGTGTCGACGCGTGTATATACCTATGCGCGCCCTTTTTTTTTCGCCTCTCGTCCCACTTTGGTCCCCCGTACTCTCGCGAGCGTGTTCGCGGTAATTCCCTCGCGTGCAAAATTAATTATGCATTGCTTTAGTTAGCTACCGACGTTTGCTCGCTTTGGGGATCGTCGTCGTCGTCGTCGTCAGGTGCGATGATCCACATTTGCGGTTGCCAGCGGAGAAGTAGTTGGATCGGGGAAAGTCCTTTGAATGAGATTAACGCGACTACCCGAACTTGTCGTTCTCGTGTGTACCAGGATGATCGAATGTTCTTCGTCTTGAAGCAATAAATAAAGAGCTCGAGAAATCGATCCGAACATGCTTCGTCGGTGATTCTTTCTTTTCTCTCCACGTCGGGTAAATAAATGAGTTGCGTTCGCGAGCGCCTGTTTCCGTCTCGTGTGTACTCACACCCCTATGCATCGTCTCTCGCGTTCGCACTTATACATATACGTGGCGCGAACGCGCTAATAAACAGAAACTGGCATACGGGGACTTTGTACATACGATGGCGTAGGCGCGATTCGCGCTCACTTCAAATTCAATCCCGCATCGCGAGCCTCTCACCCCCTTGCCTCCCTCTCGCACTTTTCGATCGACCAATGACAATGCCGCGCGCCTACGCGAATCGAGCACAGCGATAACACGTGGGTTTAACAGCCGCGTCGTTTTTATTTCGATTCTAGCGGATGTCGAGAGAAAAATCGATCCCTCCGTAAATGATTAGACTTCGATTCGAAGGTTTCAATTATCGCTCGCAAAACGAACCGTCGGGGTCTAATTATCGGCTCAACTCGTCACGCGACGGTGCCGGGGAAACCGGAAAAGGGATTCGTTGCCCGACAGCTGAAAAATCAAACTGACGGACGGAGTAATCTGCTGACGTCTAAACTCGGCAGCGAGAAAACGAGAGAGCGAGAGCGAGCGAGAGAGAAAGAGAGGAAAGCTGTGGCAGGAGGTGCCGGTCGATGGGGGTCACGCATGCAAAAGCGCAGTTAAGATACGAATCGATATATGCGAATATACACATATACCTGTATATACACAGCCGTAAAATTACAGCGAGTGCAGTGGAAATTTGCGCTCGTGGTGATTAAGCTCTCGGGCCAGTTTGCCGTCTGGTGTACGTGTACTCGCGTGCATACACGTCCCTACGTATAGTGAGTTATCACGGACGTACACCGGGAAATTAATTCGCAATTTTCATTAGAGCAAATGGCATCTAGGGCTGAGAGATTCGCGCTGGGCAAGAGGGTCGGAATGGAAAGTTCGATTTACGACATTCGAGTCGAGTGCGAGAATTGGGGAGAGAGGTAGAGGGCGAGAACCGGAGCGCGATAGAGACATCAAAAATTATGCAAAGCACGGATAATGTGACGAAATTGATAGCGACGTTGTAGGAGAGGCGTCAGCTGGCGCGTGGAGTGGCCGCGATAATCGACTTAGGTAGCGATATATATATCGTCCTATAGGGCATCCTTGACGCCTCGGGATCGGTCGGCCCATGTGTTCGAAAACATTCGCCCTCTCTGTCTCTATCCATCCCTCGCGCATTAATCCCACTTCGTTCTCCTAATGCCCAACGGTCGCCTCCCCCCCTACGCTCGCCACTGTATTTATGCTCAATCGTATTTGCGCAGCGAGAGGTAGAAACCGTAGGGGCTGCGCGCCTTTCTCGGACCCAAATTGATTGGACTGCGAATCGAGCGGGCACTGAATTATTCATACTCGGTTTCTCTTCCCCCGCTTCGATTTTCGTTCCTCGTTCTTCCCGTAAGGTCCCTCGATAAACCAATTTCGATCGTTTGAAAATCGAGAAAGAAAGAATCGTCCGAATGTGTACGTTAAAGGTCAAATTCGCGGAGGGTCGGATGCGACGAGGAACGGCGTGGGAGGTATACGCGATGGGAGGAGGTGTGGAAAAGAGCGAGGAGAGGAAAAAATAGGAAGAGAAAGGGAGGAAAATAAAAAATAAGGAGGAAGTCAGTAGCCGACGTCGACGGAGATCACGGTACGGTACGACGGCGTTTAATCTCATCACGCGATCCAGTGATGCGAGATATTCGAGCTCGTCGCGTATGAGTAAAAGGGGTCTCTCTCTCTCTCTCTCTCTCCCATATCACCTCCCTTCTCGCGCTCTCCTTAGATCCACCCCTTCTTTGACGATGCAACGTCGCTTTATCGGATGCCGCACTGACCCGTGAACCGACGGCGGAAGCCTTTACGGAAAAATCGACGCGTGATGCATGTGTTCGCATATAATACACATATATCTTTCTCTTGGTAAATATATACATATATATTTAGTTATATACACTATATAATATCCGACTCTCGTGATAGCCGATTGATTAATCGAGGAAGCCCATTAAATATCGAATCGCAACGTTATTATATTCGGTTTGATCGATCGTCTTTAATTGCCCCGAATCAATATTTGTACGCTGCTTCTATCCCACAAAATACGAAACTCGATATAGTCTTGTATCGAATAAAAAGAGAATAAGAGGGGATGGAAAGCACTCCTCCACTCCTCGTCGCTTTATCACTCACTGATATCGAAACGAACGAAAGAACGCGTCGATCTCGTCGACAAAAGATTCCTCGCGAAGTCCTTCCCTATCTCTCCCTATCTCGCCACTACTTATACCAAACTCTAGTAGGCACTCGAGAGCCGTCCGCGAAAAGGTATAAAGGCCCAGTGTATGCTCAGACCGAACGGTCAATTCTCAGGGAGATATATCTCGAGTGAGAATCTCTTCTCCACGTCGAATCAATCATTCGACGCTTTCCTCGTTACACACGTCGGACCCTCCTAATTCTTCGTTATTTCTTCACCCTTATAAGTAACCTTGAATAAACTCTCCAGCTGAGGGGAATCGTTTTCTGGATCGATGAAAATAAAAAGAAGAGACGAGTCCCTATTTTTAGCCCCAGTGAGAGAAATGTAGGTAATAGTACGACAATTTCATTTCTCGAGCGAGAGGAGTAAGACCAAAGTCCAATGAAGGAAAAAAAATAGAACTCGTATATAACGCACATAACGAGTATAATTGGGTACGCGAGAGAATCGACGGACACCACGCGACATCCGAAACGACCCGATCCAATTAACATTTGGGCTCGACTGGGCGCGGCGCTAATTGGATTCGCGGAGCCGTGACCGACGTTCCCTCAAGGCAACGCATTCCCCTCTCAACTCGTACACACATAAACGAGTGAGAGAGACGAAGCGAGAGAGACGGAGCGAGAGATAGAAAGACCCCATGGAATAGAGTATAGGAGAGAGAAAAAACAAGCCCGGAGAATATTACGACGAATCGTGCGTTTGACACGATTGTCGATAATTTTGAATTCTCATCACGTAGAAAGGATCTCTGGGTTTCGCGTATGATGTATAGAGTGGATACAGCAAAGTGATAAGAGAGGGTTGAGGGGGTGGGATTGGACGCCGAAACTAATCACGGCGCATCCTCGTCTCGGTGCGGTCGGCGTACAGCTACGATTGGTCCCGGGGTTTCTGCGGTGTGTTTACCTATACCCACGCTCGTACACCGGATAAAGTTACCGTAATTTGAATTAACTGACCGATGCACTGGTATATTCCCTCTGTCTCAC
>NCVS01000361.1:55873-74236 GCA_003055095.1 Goniozus legneri
GCTCGCGTACATTCGGGCTATTGTCCCGACGAACAAAACGAGCTTTCGGTCGATCGCGAAGATAGCCAATGACGTGTCTTTATATTTTTTTCCATCGTACCCTCGATTATTGGATTTTACGTTCGCGGAAACTCTTCTCCTCGCTCTCGCTGCGATAAAATTACCATAACCCCTCGGTCTCGTTAATTCGCGGAACTCGGGGAGATAGAGAGGGTGGAAGGGTGAGAGAGAGAGAGAGAGAGACAGAAGAGCTGGAAGGACAGAGGTACCCGTACAAATTTCGCGATAAATTACAGGAGTGAGAGAGAGAAGAGGCACTTTTTCATCCTGGCCTCGGTCGCTAGTTTCCACGTTTAAAAAAAATCCTACTACTACCCGACGAGAAACGTCGCATGATATACTAGCCGAGTTGAACTCCCACGAGACCTACGAGAGCGTGAGCGAGAGAGAGACCGAGGGAAAGAGAGAGAAAGAGAGAAAGAAACTGTACGGCGAGTCTCGAAATTTGTAAAAGTTTAATCGAACGCGAGCACTCTCGTGTTAGGAAAATCGAGCATGTATAGTCGAAGCTAGAGAGGGAAAATTGGAGCTGCGAAAATTGACGCGCAATCAGCCAATTTCGTACTGGCTACCGAAATAATGAACAAAAAGGTCGAAACAGTTGGCACTACCACCAGTGCGCGTTCTCGACCTTTGACGAAAAAAATTGGAATAACTATACTAGAGCACCGAGAGCGTAATTCGGTTTTCTCAGCCGTGTGCGGTGAAAATTCTTTTTTTCCCTCTCTCGCTCTTTCGCTCTCTTCGTTTTCATTCTCATTTTTTGTCGCGTCTGAGTCGCGGCCAACGACGTGTTTCGCGCGTGCAGCGAGAAACACGAACGGGTAGGCGAGTGCACGTGCATACGCGAATATGAATATGTTATATATACATGTACGTATAGAATATAAGTTCGTGCGTATCGGGAATCGTACGTGCACGCGATTCAGCCTCACTCGCGTATAGGAGACGATGGTGGAGGAGAAAGCACAATATGTATTTGCACGGTGATTGCAATTTCGGTTCTGCGGCGCGCGGTGGTTTGCACGCCCGGTTGTAGAATTAGCAGAAATTCTGCCCTCGGCTGGTGGGGTATATAGGGGGCAAAACAGTATCGTTGCCGCGACGGCGGCGGCGCGGGCGAATTAATAACACGGCTTCGTGTAATTTCACTCACCCCCGCCTCTTCCTATATTTCGATGCAACGCGGGTGCATCCACGCTGCGAGGGCTGCTCGTTATGTATATCTATGTATTATATATATATATATATGCCACTTCAACCGCGGAAAATAATACGCTATATTCGTAACGATATAACGAGTATCCGCGTTTTGCACACAGCAGTTTTATACTCTTTCGGTATCTCTCGCGTTCGCGCACCGAAATACCTTCCCCGCCAATAACGCATTTACCGGAATCGAATTGTTTCGCAATTACCGCGTCGACTGATAATGCGAAATTCACTTCGACGCGTATTTTCCATTCGGTTAGGAACCATTAATGATATCTTTCATCCACTGTCCAATAGCGTCTCTGGTACAGCAGTTGGAGAATATTAGTGGTTTGTTCGTTCGAAACAGAGACCGAGGCCTGAAATCTCGTCGGGTGCTCGACGTCGCCTCGGAGGCAGAGGTTCGCGGAACTGTCAGTTTTTCTCACCGTTCGTGATTTAAGTGCGGTCTTCTGAGTCTAATTAAAATCAGTCATCGGGGCAAAAAAAAAACAAGAGAAGGAGATAGAGAGAAAGAGAATATAGAGCGAAGGAAAGAAGCGGGAAAACTGCGAGGTATCGCATCCGTGTGGTATCTAGAAGAGAATCTTGCCAAAAGACGTATCGACTTCGCTTTGAGCACGATGTTGGTAGAGGGAGGGAGGGCGAGGGGAACGATGCAATTGGAAGCACAAGAGAGAGGAGGAGAGGTAGATGCACTCACTTCGAAGCAATTTATTTCTCGCCTCTTCCCTCGTCGATTTATCGCTCTTTCTCCGTTCCTCTTTATTCCTCGTTCTCCTTGCTCGATTTCTATTCCGCTTCTTCTTCCTCGCTTGCGCGCGCGCTCTGTCTCTCTCTCTCTCTCTCTCTCTCTCTCTCTCCCTCCTTCTCTCGCCCCCTCCGCGAAACCCACTCTTTAGTCGTGCCTCGCGCGGAAAGAGTGATGGATGTTGGTGGCGCTATACATATACATATATACACGAATGGCGAAACACGAGGCCGTTAAGGTCGAGTGCCTTCGTACCTCGGATGTGGGACACTTTATACAGTCCCCCCTCTCTCTCCTTGTAACCCCGCTCCCCCTTCCTGTCCCTTCACGCGAACAACCAGCCCTATCCCTTACCTACGTATACCTTCCTACCCCAAGCTCGCTCATCCCCACCCTCGACATTTTCCACCGCGCCCTTCTCCATTTGCCCGTGACACACAGTAGCGGCACGCGCGTATCGTCATTTTTGCCGAGCGTATCCGCGAACGGATTTCGCCAATCGATACAATAGAAAGTCAGAGGTTCGTTCCCAGATGTGCCTCCCGGAGGTATGAATTCGAGCTCATTCAAATTAATGTTATTTAAACCCTTTTAAATCCGGATTAATCTTACTTTCGCGAGCTATTCAATTTACTGTCATTGTTACGAATGATAAAATTGACCCTGTCTTGGAGCCTCTCGGAGGGAAAAGCGCAGATTAGCGAGCGTTTTCGGTCGACAGAGCTGTCGAGACAATAACGTTTATGCGACACCAGTAGCGGTGGGATTAAAATTTCGACTCGGGATCGTCATCGGAATACCACCTCGTGACGAATGGGATTTTGATCCTGCGAGATGTAGCGCAATTAATTCGAAGAATCATACCAACGTCTCGGAACAGCGAGATGGTTTGGTACGAGAGAAGAGGGGTCATGAACACTCGGAGCGCCCGCAATTCCTCACGGCACTGTGTAAGGGTGAGAGAGAGACGTACCTACGTTATATATATATACGGTCCGTACGGTTTCTCTTGATAATCCATTGGAGCGTGGCACGATCGTTACCGCAAGACTCGCGTTTCCGGATGCCGTCGAGATGAAATCGCTATGTAACGTACATACGCTAGAGCTCGCCCATAGTAACTATGTACCCTACCGCCAAGGATATACCGCAAAATCGCGTCTAGAGTGTGAAAGGAGGTTTTGGGATGGCGCATAATCATCGACTGTGACGGCATCCGAACCGTTTAGATATACGTTTGAATTTCTGACCCTTCCGAAATCCCGAAAATAAGATACGACGGAAAAAAATTGGCGTAAGATTCCGTCGAGAACTCGAATCGATTCGTTACGAATTCTTGCGTATCTGGAACTCGGTCGTCCGTATTTCGCCAAAGCCAATCTCTCAATTCGAGAATTTCGAATTTCTTCGGCGAAAACGTAGCACCAGCGGAATTTTCGCGTTATTATCTCGGTGATGAGTCATCCTCGGTCTAACCTTCTCCCTACTTCCGCCGACCTATACAGGGCTCATCTTCGCATAAAGAGGCCCCCGGTATCGCCAAGATACTGGAGCGGATTTCGATATTCCCCGGGATACGCAAACTGCCTGCGTTAGCGCGATCGCGTGTAGACGAAAGCGCTCGTGTAACGATCCACCGAGTAAAGCTCTTTCACGTATATGAATATGTATGTGTGCGTGCGTGTGCGCGCGAGTATGTGCACGATAGAGAGAGAACATACTGGTCTAGCCGTTAGAAGCTGCCCGCTTTCGAGTTTCTCGAGACTCACGGTTTTAACGATTATTATCGTAACGCGCGCGACTGATAATAATAATAGGACTCATGAATACACCATACGTTGCTACACATACCATCCTGTTATTATATATTCGACGTGAAAAAAAATCGCTGACGTTTTACACTGTCGTAAAAAATCGTTAGGTTTCTTGTAAAATATAATATATATGTACGTGTATATATCGCAGCGTTGAACGCACGAGAGTAAGTTCATAAAAGGGAGGAAAGAGAGAAAATAGATCTAGGGTATATCCTCGTCCTAAAAAAAAAAAATTTCACGACAACGTTCTGGTTATTTTTCTCCGTTCTTTATCCGCTTGTTCATACGAGCGTGTAAAAAAAACGAAGGGGGTAGTACACATCGAGCGTGTTATCGAACATAGATTTTTTATCGGCGTGTAAAAAAATGTCACGTTGACAATTTGTTCATTACTTCCTTACTTACTCCCGGTGTAATATATAAGAGGGAAAAGTCGATACTCACCTAGTTGGACGTACATCTTGGGCCTGACATTCTCCTGCCAGGCTGCCAGTGCCAGCGTGAGGGTGGCGAGTACGCACCAGCCGACGAGGGCCGGTCGCACCCTCGCGGATGCTATCGCTGCGTGCGTCATCTTGCACTTCTAATCGCCAGGTTTTTCTCACTTCGGTACTTCTGTTTCGACGCAACCGTCGAGAATTCGTTTTTCCCTGGGTTGCACCCACTTTATCACCAAAAAGAGAGACCTCTCACCGAGGTGCAAAATCGTAGCACTTATATCAGGAAACCGATTTTAACTGGGAAAAAACCTCAATTTTACACAAGATTCACCAAAAACACGAAACCGGCATCACCAATACAACGCGGAAAGGACGTCGGGAAGGGATCGGGCAGATTGTAATCACTGAACCAGAGCGTACAAAACGGATAACTCAAAATAAAAGATAAAGAAATAGAGTATACGAGGAGAGAGGGTGGCAGAGCAAGCGAAAAAAAAAATTTGGTCTCACTCGATAGCACCGGGGCTCATCCGAGCGGGGCGTATAATCCAGTCGGTCCTCGAGAGTCGAGGTTCTCTCCTACACGGACGTGAACTTCCGGGGAGGATTATCGACGACGTTGCGAGTGGGAGGGAAAAGAAAAAAAAAATTTTCTCTCCTTGCTCCGTATCACTTTTCGTTCACAAAACAAAAACCATACACACTCCCCTTACAGGCGTATATGTATATGCGTACGTACTTATACGTGCACGGTTATCCTCTCTTCGTGGTGTATATATACATACATATACATATATATATATATATATATCTCGATCCTGTTCTTCTCGCTCACGAGAGAACGTGTAGTCACGTGCAACGTGACGTCACACCGGTCGAACAGTACCGTTGGCGTCGCGGCGTCTTCGTCGGACGTAGTCGGCGTCCTCGCATGATGCGTTATCGGGAAAGGGACTCGGCGCGTGCGTGCGATTTAAATATTCCTGCGCGAGAGAAATGAGAGGACTGTCTCCTCAGGTCCTGCCGGTGGCGCGTGCCGCACGGAGGCGCGTTAGCATCGGCTCTGCTCGATGACGGGGACGAATATTCGGAGAAGGGGAGGGTGAGACTGACGTTCGCGTCAAATCGGAGTGCGAGCTATCGAAAGAAACCGGAGATTCTTAGGAAGAAAAAAAAAAAAACGAGAAACAAAGATTGGGTTGAAATTGCGATCCACCGGGGGCAGGGTGTGGGATGCACACCCGACTTCTTATCCACACACTCACACTAACGGCACCATGAATAAACGGGACACGCCGTATACGTCGCGGGAAGATTCGGTCACGATCCGTACGGGTCGACGGCCGCTGACTGACTGAGGCGGCGCGCGCAGCCGCGACTCGCACGATCGGCAGGTGGCGCTCCAACGAGAACGAGAAAGCCAACTCCGCGCGCGCGCGCACTGTACCGCTATCCTCGCTATCCGTTCTCTCTCGTTCTCTCCCCCTCCGTCCGATACAACCCCCTTCTTTTTGCTCGATCGGTCGGCCGACCCACGTGCTCGCGCGGGGAGGCGAGGGTCGTTGCGCCCTCGAAGAGGGTGAGTTTTCCGTCTCTTCTCTCCTTCCTGCCTTCGGCCAGTGAATGGACGAGCGCAACACAATAGCGCGGTGAGTCCCTCTCTTCCAGCCCGTCGCGGTGTCGGCGATCTTCGACTTTCCACGAGATCGCGCGCCGATAAGCTCCAAAAACTTCCGCCTATCTCTCCTTGTACCTGAAAAAACACGATAAGAGCTCTCGTTACTATTGAGTCTTTCTCTCCCTCTTCCTCCTTTCTCCCTCCTTCGTCTTATTTCAGTCGCGGGTTATCTTTGACAATTTTTTTTTTCACTCGCAAAAAAATATACGTCCGGGCATTTGCTCGAGATGCGATCTTCGCCGTTTAATCACGCACGAAAATTATCTCACGCGCTGGGGAACTCTCGTCGAAACACGTCCTACTTACAGTCGGCGCATTTGTACGATTTTAATCGACCGTCGATTGCGCACATTATCATTTCCGATGATAATTTAAGATTAATGTAAACGATTCAACAGATTGGTATCGTTATCCGTAATTTGCGGTGACACGAGATTTCGTTATAATTACGGTTGCGAATTCGATTACGCGAAACAACTTCCATCCTCTAAGTATTCCGATTTTTCTTCTGCAATTTTCAATTTCGCCTCAACGATCTTACAGCGATAATCGAAATTTGATCTCGCGATTATCGCGCGATTACGTGTGCGTGCGCAGACGAATGACGAATCCGGTGCGGCACTGTAGTACCAAGACGGATTACGCCGTAGCGATAGAGCGATTAAAGTTTGGATTGACGCGGACGGACTGGGCGAGAGAGGCGTGGGAAGGTAGCACGGATGACGAAGAGAGAAGGGATGTAATGTCCGATTAACGACGTCGAACCTGGCCAACTTGGTTCCAACTACGTTACACGCGCGGTGTATGACCGAAATTTGCAAATTATGCAAATTCCCTTATCGTTACCCGTGTTCGGAGGATAGTGGGAGCAGTTAGGAGGGGAGAGTCGAAAAAATCTAGCGATTCGTCAGGGAAGAAAACGGATTCGGTCGCGAGTCGCTCGGGCGCGTTCTATTGAGACGTTTGTACACACGGTGTGTTGTATATCTATAACGTATTCGATTTGCCGTAACACTCGACTTATCGAAAACGTACGGGCCGCGCGCTCGATACCGTTCGACGATACATATACGATGTATATATTCTATATTGTATATATCTGTATATTATATATAAATACATATAGAAGTATATGTACATACAGGAGGTACGAGGTTACGGGGCGCGAGCGTGGAGTAAACAATTTTCCGAGTTTTCCCTTATCTATACGTCACGGGGCTCGTTCCAGTTTCTCGCGCACTCCCACACGCTCGTTCCACCCGTCATTGCGGCCCGGTATCGAAATACGTACTGTGTACAGTGCGTTTCAAAATGACTCCTCTTTTTATCCGTCGGAGGGAGGATCTATTTTTCGAAGAAAGTGCAATCATTTTGAGACACCCGGTATCAAAGTCCATATAATGTATATACAACTTTTGTTTTTTTTTTCTCTTCGCCACTTCGCTAAAAGCGTTTCCCCTCTTCTATATTCGAGCCATAACTGCAAAGTTACTCGATTCGCAACGAAAATACATTCGAAAATTTTCCGATGATGTTCTCATCTCGATTTTTTTTCTCGGCTCCCTTTGTGAAGAAACGATATAACTTTTTACGTTTTTCCTGCGAAACGGGGATGAAAAATTGCGGGACTGTGCAATCGGCCACGATAAAAATACTCTCCTCGCGGGGAAGGAGAAGACGCGTCGACGAAGAGACACGAAAGAGGGTATTAGAGAAAATATCGCTACGTGAATTCGCGAGACGCGAACACGCCTGCGAGGAGGGTGAGGGGATCGAAGGAGGGATGTGGGTTGGTGGACCAGTACGAAAATGGCCTTTGAAAATAACTCTTTTGAAATCCGGCATGCGTATGTATGTCAACGCGAGTCGAGAGTGTAAATGGATGGGGTGTTCGTCCCTCCGCCTGTCTCTGCCTCTCTCCTTCTCTCGCGCTCTCATTCTGTTTTTTATCCCCGCTTCTTCTCCCCCAAGTTGCCTTCGTTGCGATATTACTGACAAACTCTCATACGCGCCCTCTCTCTCTCTCTCTCACTCTCTGTTTCGTGTTTTTTGCTTTCTTCTCGCTCCTCCTTTTATTTTCCTATTCGCGCGAGCACACGCCCGAAGGGAGAAACACACTGTGCTAGAATTCTCGCAGCCGTCTAATGTGAAAATTAATAAAATAGCGTAGAAAGAGCCGGCAATGAAAAAAAAGTTGCCGGGTCAGCGAGCCGATCCTCGATGCCGATTCGAAATTGAATATGCCTGGCGGGAATTCCAATATATTCAGTCATACGGTGAAAGAAAAAATGGAAAATTTGGAACCGTTTAATTCAATGAGTTTCGACAATGCCTATAATTATTGAAAACAGTTTATCGCGACGCTGAAAATATTTCTTTCGGCGGCTTAATTATAATTCAAAATTATGTCGGAAAAATAAAAATCTGGCTGATATTCGTGGAATAGAGAAAATCAGATACTCGTAACGAATCGAATAGTAAATGAAAGCGAAGCAACCTTTTTTTCATTTCAGTATATCCAACGATGAGTATAAAAATGAAGAGAGCGGCGGAGAGAGAAACAGAAACCAGCCGCTCGCGAATCTCGCCCAGCTTGTTTTACCTTCCAAGTTCAGCGAGAACATAATAACAGGGCGGCTAACGATCATCTTGTTACGCGTCGGACGTCGGGGGATAAAGACAGAGGAGAGAGGAGAGACTGATGAAACACGCTCGAATTGTAAAAATATCGCTTTTCGAGGATTTTACCCTCTCCTATTAATTTTTACTACGTACAATATAGGAGGAAGGCTTCCGGAGCCTCTAACGATTCAACGCCCTTCGGACTCGAAAATTTTCGTCAAAATCTACGCCGTTCGGTTACGCACGTACAGAAATACACGCGCGTGCAAAATACAACGTGGCGAATATTTTCCATTTTCGCTAATCTCTCTCGAACCGGCCGGCGCTAGTATTATACGATGATGAAAAAACGGGGAACGAAGAAAATGCACCACAACGGAAAAATGGAGAGGGGGAAAAAAAACGAAAAACAAAATTGGTGGCCAGTCCACTGTGACGTAACGAGATCATCTAAATGCGACTGATTGGCCAGGGAATTTTGTGCGTTCGTATGCGTCCTGCGTCACGCAGACGTTGCCGTTGTTCATTAATTTGAAAGGGGACAAGAGTTAGCGCGAGGGAGGGAGAGAGTACCGCGGAGGGGGAGAAAGGGGGCGGAAAGGCGGACAGCGTATCGAGCCCCTAATTTCTACGCCAATGATTGGGACATGCGGGCATACGTGCACAAGGGAATTCCGCCGCGAAGTCGAGCGCGCAAGCTCGTTTGCGCTCACGTCGTACACACACACACGCGCTCCTGCACATTGTGCGCCGTATTCCGATACACGCTTACTTTATCGATACACAACAGTCAATTTTCCTTCCCCATCTTTTTTTCATTAATAAAATTTTATTCCGCGAATGATAATTATCGCAGGAGAATCAATTTGTAATTGAATTGACTTTATTCGTTTAGCGAAATGACTCGGAGTTAACCGTCAATTTTCCAGCACAAGCGGTTAATTGCGTTCTTCTTTTTCGTAACGATATTCGACGAAATAATATTCCGGAATGAAGTGTAATACGATAATTGTTTGCACGGATAATATTGCTCCGAGTACGAGCGCGTAACGATATGCTTCTTCGGCGAATAACTGCGCAATTCGATATTAGCGCAGAACCGCTGTTAATATTTTACATGTGGAATACTCGCTAGTACGGAATGGCCGGTTCTTTTAAACGTTACTCATTCGGAACGCGGATAGCTCTGGCTGCCATCGCCCGAGATATATTACAGATGATTCGACGTCGACGAGTCGAATAATTTAATGCGCGAGAATATAAGAGCTTTCCTCGCACTTTCGATCAGCTACACCTATAATACGCTTTTTGAAATTTAAAGCCCACACCCGACCAAATGCATTGTAGAATATCCGTTCATCTTCGTTCGAAAAAACGCCGACTCATCTCTTTCGATCCAGTTTATACCACCTTCATTCCCTCGTATCTATATAACACGTACACTATATATTATTTTCTTCGTATACGTCCAAGATCTTCCCTCGCCGAGCTTTCGCTCGCGCAAACGTTTTAATTAAACTCGATATTATACAAAACGCGCATCGCCGATTAAAAAATAGAAAATACACCGAGGAGCGCTTTGTCGCGCGTACAAAGTGCGCCGCTACGTAGACAGCAACACGCGCACGCCCTTTCGCTGTAAAATTTCCGAGCTTTTTGGCGTATCCATAAAGCCCTGGGCCGTTCGCCCCCTGGGACACACACGCGATACGGTAATTTCCGCGGGATTGCTCGCGACGTCGAACGCTCCTCGTTTTCCCGCACTAAAGCGATTCCATATATCGCGCTCTGTTTTCAACAGTCGAATACGACGTCGCATACCGAAGACCAAAAGCAAGATAGCAATCAAAAACTTTTCATCCCCCATAAACTTCGTACTTTCGATTCGGCGATCTCGTTCGCTCGCATTTCGCGCAAATTGTCGATCTAAATTAATCGGAAGACCGGTATCCTAGAATTCCCACGCGTGGTTCCACTCTTTCCGTTCTCTCTCTCTCTCTCTCTCTCTCTCTCTCTTTTTTTAGTCGAATTAAAAGCAGAGACAGAGAGGGCAAAAATCCGTAGCGTTTTCGCTCGGCTCTGAAATTGGAAAGAATCGACGCTCGGATGAACGAGAAAAAAAAAATTCATATACTGTCGCACGGTGTATGTGTATAGTTATAGGTAGATAAGCCGTCAAGTGAAATATAGATGGAGAGATTTTCGACGAATCCGCACGACTACGCGAGGATATGGGTTATATGACGCAAACGGAATTTAATGTGCATACACGTTCACGAAAATTCCGTCGCCGAGCTCGTGTCGTCATTTGTGCTCACTTTCGGAAAAACTGGAGGAAATCTCGAAAATACGATAAAACGAGAAAAGTCGTTACACGGACGCCGATCGAGTATCGAATTTCGATAATTCCGTAACCAGGCGGGAGAGAAACGTCGTTTGAGTATCTTTTTTTTTTTTTCGGAAAATCCAGCGTAAATATTTTTTCGAAAAGGGTGGGGGAGAGAATAGTTGATACTTTTTTAGCGAATATAGAAACATCGGCCGAACGACAACAGCGCGCTCCGGTGGGAAGCGCGGGTTTTGTCCGCGTCGTAACGAGGATCGATATTCGCCAAACAGAAGGGGGCGGATAAAATCCACCGCGCGATGGAAAAGCGGCCGGCGTACGTAACGCGACATACGGGTCACGCCAACAGCGACGGAGTAAGGGGCCATAATATATATATATATATATATATATTTATATTTATTATTATGATGCAAAAAATTCATCGAGCCCGAAGGGCGTCTGATAAACCCCAATTAACTCTTCATTATTAACCGTGTCATAAATTGTCGATCGACAAATTAACCGTGAATAGCTCACAGCCCTCGGCCGATCTTCTATTCTGCCTTTTTTTTCTGCGACAGTTGGAAACACGTGACGGGAATCGACCATCGATATTGCCTATCTCGCTCCCTTACCTTCCTCGGCAAAATTAGATTAGCGTTTTATCGGTACAGGAATAAACCGCCGATCGATTTTTCATAAACTTGGTTATTTGTTCAACCTCGTTTTTTCTCTACCGTCTAACTTTCCGTTTCTATACGAAGCCGGAGGGGGGGGGGGGGGCGGTTGAAAATTCGAGAAATAGGTCTACACGCGCGCGGTTCGGGGAAACGAAATCCAATCGAGTCGGGGCAAAGTACATACTCTAATAGCAGGCCGAAACATATTTTTCTTTTGTTTACCGGGGAAATGGTTTCGGCCATTTAGAACGAGGCCGGTTCACGCGCGCGCAAGTGCACGAGCCAAAAGGATACACGGATGAACGATCCGATGAAGTACACGTTAGAGAAGGAATAGAAATAGAGGAGAGGGCGAGAGAGGCAGGAAAAATATTTTTTATTTTCGTTTGCACGCCAAAAGCGGAAAACTGTTTTCCCGACACGACGATCCGGGTTCGAGCTGGTTCCGCGTTCGAATAACGCTTCGACGCTCGCTTGTTCTTTTTGGAAGATTTCGAGAACAGTAAAAAAGCCTTGAAAAAATGTTCAGCGTATTAAAAGAAAAGCATTGACACCGTAACAATGATCCTTTGTTTCTCATCTTTCTTCCCACCCTCGATGCCTCCAGAGCGAGTGAAATAAAACACGTGTATATTGATAGCAATGATGTTGAAAAAAAAACGCGAGCGAGAGAAGAAGGAAACCCGTTTAGCGCGCGGTTTCGAGCATCCTTTGAAGTTGGCCATATTTTAAAAACTCTTTTCACCACTCCTCCCCTCCCTCGCTGCACGCGCAAAAGCCATGAATGAAAAATTCATTCGCGAAACGAAGAGAGCATTTCGATTGTTGGAAATGTAGCGGTATTTGGAGAGAGCGAATGAAAGAGTAGAAATACCGTAGACGTCAACCGTGTTTACAGGAAATCACGTGACCTGGTTTCGACGACAATCGGAAGTTACGCGGTGTAGGCCGAACGAATGCATTATTCCGTTTCGCGAGCAATGCGAGTGACCCGATGCAGCAATGGTCAGATATGTCGCTTCGTCCGCGAATGAGAAATAGAATCCACGTACTCGTATGAGTACACAGCCGTGTTAATTCTGATGTATCTGAAGTTTCCATCGTTGGAGTCCAACGATATTTGGAAAAAAATTTTTTTTCGCAAAACAAGTTCACATATCTTTTTAAAATACTATTAAACAACGGAAAAACACATTTATGAAATAATTTTTGACCATTTTTTTACTATTTGGTCATTTTTTACCAAATTGGACATTTTTGACCAAGTTTGACACGGATAGCCGTGTTAAAAATTTTGTTCAAAAATTATTTCATCTTGTTTTACGAAAAAAAATTTTATCAAAATATCGTTGGACTCCAACGATGGAAACTTCAGATACATTAATTCCGAACGATCTATTCTACGTAAACGCGAACTCCGTCGATAAATTACCAAACATTTCCTTTCAACTTTTCGAGCTACAGATGATTTGACGAAGTTGTTTCACGATTTTCATGAGTGAAAGATTTCAAAGAAGGGGAAATCTTTCCTCGATACGTTGTGACAAGGTAAATCAAGAATCGCAATTTTTTTTGTCACATCTAACCGAATAACGCGAAACCTTGAATAGCGGCGACGCGGTCGGCCAGTGTGTATACGCGAGCCCGTTCGCTACCGTCCGTCAGATGTAATCTCGCCTGTCACCTGTCGCTCCACGACGAGATTCCCGATGAATCTTCTCTCCGCCAAAACGCTCCCCCAACGCGCCGCGACGGAGAGACCGTTTTTATCGGCTTTATTCACCGCCCGACCCTCTTTTTCTCCCCACTTATATATCGCTAAAAAAAGAGACGCCCAGAGGATCCGACCTTCGATTAAAAGCCATTCACTCCTTCGTCTTTCTTCTTCGTATCGAACCGAGCTCGAGGACACGAGTGGAATACAAGCGGAGGTTGAGGAAGGATACAAGATGTATTTCGATATCTACAATTTTTCACGATGGAAAAGTTTCGGCGGTGCGGGGAGAGGAGAGGGGATCGTAACGATTGTCCCGAGCCGAACTTGAAAAACGAAGAACCCTCCTCTTCCTCCTCGATGACTCTTCCATCTCATATTTAATTTCGCTTTCGATTCAACTCTCGTTCGCGGTTACGACGTGAATTTTTACGAGAAACCATCCGATTGATATTCCTAGGAACGCTTTCTTCCTCTCTTCGCACCACGAGATAGACATATATAGGTACAAAAAGTGGCTAATTTCAATCACCGACGTAGATCCCCGTGGTCTTATTCAAAATAAAATGGCAAGGTTTGAATTAATCCAACGAAGAATGTAAGTCACGTAATATCAAATCTCTTGAAATAAAACACCCCATGTATAATCATACGTAAACGATTAAGGAAACGTCAAATTTCATTAGTCGGTTTTTTCCTTCCTTTTTCTCTCCTTCAGTTTTCCAATTTTATCTTCCTTTTCTAGCGTTCTCTGGTTTCAATCGAAAAGCTCGCGAGCTCCGATGAAAATTCACGCTCATTAATCCCAAGACGTTTTAACGTCTAATAAGAGCATAATAAATGGAGAACAATGGAGTAATGAACGTCATGCCTTCGTTACCTCTAATTAAGAAGAGGCGGTTAATATTTCTACGGACGATGCATATACATTATACAGAGTGGATCAGTTATAATGTACTTTAATCGTATACCTCGAAAACTACGTGCATCCGAACTAATGATTTCACAAATCGAAAGATGCAAATATCGGCAGAAATGATATTTTTGTATGCATCTTTTTGAGTTATACGTAAATAAATTATCAGCTGATTATCTTTGTAGATTTTATATACATAAAGTATACAGCTTAAATAGCAATACAAGGATATTCTGCGGTACGAAAAATGGGATTGATTTTCCAACAATATCACCAGCGCGCTAATAACAGAACTCGAATGTCGCGAGAGAAATCGATCGAGAAAACGTAGTCCACTGCGATTAATTCTGTTTGCTTCCGATATGTTCGACGGTACACACGGCCGTCTATATGTACACGCCCGTGCTCGTTGACTAATATTGGCGGACGATGGAAATAATAACCGACGGAAAAGACCGATATAAAAAAGAGAAGGCAAACGCTAATTGATTATTTAATTCTATTTCGCGAAAAATCAGAGAATTTCGATAAATCGACGAAAGGACGAGAAATAGAATAGGACTTCTATTTTCGGCAAAAAAAAAAAAAATGGATAAACAAATGAATCCGAAACCGGGAGTTTTTCGTTGGGGCGCTTTGTACGCGACACGCGCCAGCCCTAGAGTTTCGAAATCCCAATGCTCGCGCGCTCGCCGCGAACTCTATTTAGGCGTGCCTAACAACTTTGACCCGGAAACTGCGCCTCGTTACGCGGGTATAAATTGGAGACGATTTAATTGGTATTGTTTCGTTGGCGCGTTCTCCGATTGCTCGTCGCTCGTCGTGTACCAACATCGATAGGAGTGGGTAGAGTGTGTATTTCCGGCGAGAAAGGAATCTGTCGATACGCTCGCGCGCTTCGATACAGAAGGCAAATAGGAAATGAAATTTGCAGATGGTGAAAATAGCCGAATGGTTTAATATAGATAGAAGCGATGTATATTCCGCTTCGCCCAGAGATCACTCGCTAACGCGAAATCGTCGTATTTCGCGTTCACACGGGTCTTCCTGCATATAGCGCCGAGCGAAAAAAATCACACCGGATTCTCGGGGAATATAATTGATTCGAATACACTAATGGAAATCCCATATATACCTGTCAAAAAAGCAAAAGAGCGAACACGCAAAATATTTTCGGAATTATTTGAGGTGAAAAAAAAAAAAAAAATACGAGTTTTTCGCATCGAACCGAACAACCGAAACTATACTATATCGCATCGCATCTCGCCCAGGTCTGTTCCCGAGCGAATAAAACGGACAACTTGAAAGCTTCATTAGCTTAATCCGGTCGGATGTTGACTGAGAGCTAGTTTATCGCACCCTTGAACTCTGTATAGAAAATTTACGTGCCGAAGATGCGCGAGGCGCGAAAATCCGCCCTGGGGCGCAAAATACATTCCTCCTCGGCATCGAACGGCGACGCGATAGCTCGTACGCGCGCGTGCGTGTGTGCAAGTGTGTGCGCGTGTGTTTACGAACGAGATGTTCGTAAAGCCCGAAAACTACAATCGATCTTTTGTATCGCGGCAAGTTTATCGTCGTCGATGCCTTATACGGTTGCGATTACGAGCGCAAAGTCGTTACCGGCTTGCTGTAACGTTACTCGATACACGCGTGCGTGAAAACGCTTCTTCTCGCTATCTCGTCGAGGTTGCAACACGCCCACGCTCGAACCTACCCACGTTATCGCGGAAAATTCTCGTTGGGACGCGGGTACCAGCGGTCATGCGATCGGAATCCAGTAGCGAGGATTCTTCCGCTGGAATTTTCCGAGTTTTCCGAAGGCGCTTAAAGAATACACTTCCTCTTGAAAAATTGATCTATAAAGCCGAAAATTCGCTATTTCGGGATTCTACATCGACGCGAAATATTAACGATATATTAACGTTAATTCCCGTAATTACGTAGGGCAAATGCTACAGCGATTATCAAGTCTGATTAGCGCATACGTATTAATTAACGTATTAAACACCAATAATACATTCGACATCGATTTTATCAACGCGCGTCGACCGATAATTTCCACCGAGGCTGAATCCGTTCGGTAATGGCCCGAGAAGAGTATACAAGGAACGATGAGGGGGATCCGGCTGAAAATTTTCACATTAAATTCATTTTACCGTAGCGACGACGAGTGCGAGGGAAAAAGAAGGAGACGGAGAGTAGCCCAAGGGGCTGCGACTCGGTATAACATCGGAAACAGCCGTGGACAGAGTGAAGGAGGGTTGGTCGTGGAAGAAAAATAAGTAAAAAGTTGGAGCTTGCTGCAGGTGCACCTTGAGATGAAACGACCGAAGTAACTCGAAACTGAGTTGAATTATAAATGCGCGACGAGAGATGAAGAGGGGGAGGGAGAGAGAGAGAGAATTCAAAGGTATATTAGCTGTGTTCTTTTGAGAGCCAGAATATTAACTTTCGCGAACGACCGCGTAGGTACTGCGTTTGACCCACCAAAAAACGACGAGACGTCGTCCTTGTCGTCTCGTTGTACACAAGCGAATCGATCATACGCAGCTAGCGGTGAACGGGCTAGACAGATCGAAGGAAAACAACCCTCGAGAAGGCCGAAAAACAAACTTCGCGTACTCGGCGCTTCCGCGTTCGTTCAAGAAATACGAATGAATCACGCGACGGGACCGCGTAAAAACTCCCCGATGGCTCGTAACGTTTACGCAAGACGCGTTCGAGGGGAAAGAGGAAGAGAGAAATGGAAGGAGACGACGTCTCGGTGATTTGCGAGACAGAATAATTTCCGGGCGAGTTTTGTGGATGAAGTGCCAGGTCGAGCGAGAGGTAGCGAGAAAAAAAAGGAGGAGGAGAAGAGGAGGCAAATAAACACGCGAACGGGACGTCTCGAATTCGCGTTGTTGCTTGTACATAGAAATGTACAACGCGAGTTTCTTCGCCTCAAAGACGCGAGATTAATCGACTCGCGAGGAAATTGCGTCTATTGATATTTCGAGTCTCTCCCTCGCTCACTCGCTCTCTCGCTCTCTTACAATGAGGAAGGGTATTGTACTCAACGGAGTTACGGGAGTTTGGGCGTGTATACGACACAAGGCAGTCGCATACAACCCGACGATTCAGCGCGTTACACCCAGCGTTGTGTAAACGCAATATTCCCTCTCGCTCCCTCTCTCCCTTACGACTTTCTCATCGATTAGCCGTAACGCGCTTCTCTCTCGATCCAGTATGGACGACAATCTCTTGAGTCAATCCTATTTTTCGATAAGCAACAAATCTGTCGATTCAGCGCATTTTAATTCTTTGATTAACATTGACCCTTTTATTGTGGCGCTATCTCGGGAAGAACCATCAAGAATTACAAGAAACTAGTGCACAAAGCAACAGTAAAAGTGTTAAAGACTTATTATTAGGCATGCATACATCTCTGTATTTAACCGACAATGAGATTAATCCGAATTGCACGAATTGCGTTTGAGTTGTAATTGTGTTTTCTCCCCAAAGCAAATTATTTCCTCCTATTCAACGCGATTACATATAGCATGGGTTTTAGTGGAGCAGCAAAAATATCAAACGGAAGTTATTTTTTAATTGAGACGTCCGTCAAGCCAGTGATCCATAGAGGTTGCCAGGGAAAAAATCTGACGTCGTAACTTCACCGTAGGCGAACGTCAATTCCGCGCGCGACGTACATTGTACGTATATGTATAAAAAGGGAAAGAGAGGGAAGGGAAAGAGCGAGAGAGAGAGAGAGAGAAGAGGAAAAATGAGAGAGAAGGAGAGAAAAAGATGGAATTCCGTAGCTGCAGGGTATTGGCATCCGTGGCGAGACTGGATCTCGATCCGGTGTGATGTCGGATATCGGCTTGTCCCACTGACTCCTAAACGTCTACGACAGAGACTGGGAAAAACGTAGGAGGAAACGAAGAAGGAGCGGGAAGGAGAGAAACAGCGGAAATTTCAATTTACCCCCCCGGTGCGACAAAACGCTGTTGCTGAATTCTCGACGAATTTCGAGAAATACAGTCGGAGAGTTAGAGGAAAAGAAGAAGAGGGAGGACAAGAAGGAGAAGAGCAAGGAAAAAGAAGGCGAAGAAATAATGTCTATAAAGTTAGCCCAGCCTTTTTTGAATAATAATAA
>NCVS01000363.1:0-54004 GCA_003055095.1 Goniozus legneri
ATAGTATGAATACACTCATTGTTTCCTGTGTAATAATATTTTACTGGATCGAGACCGAACCGAGATGAACCGAGATCAACCCTATAGTGTGGATCGAGCCTTATTTTGAAAAATAAAATTAACTTTTCATGTTGTTATACATATAAAAGTTTTAAAAAATAGTCGGGATATTTTTTATTCGCTCTTATACGATTCGAGCGTCCAGTTAATACAGAGAATTTGTCCGAGAGTGCGGGAAATGGTGTTTCCGACTGGCGTTATCGGATGTGAAATACGTGGCCGCGAGTTAGCGCGTTTAGGAATCGTCGCGGGGAACTTTCGCTCTCATCGACCGGCTCGAGGCGCGACCCTCTTCTTTGTTTACCACCTGCGCGTCACCCTCCCCCACGAAAAAGGAAGGCCGCTGCTCTCGTGGGTCAATAGGTCGATTTGCATCGCGATAATCAACCCTCGGAATCGCGACGTTCCGACCTTTTCCCCGTATTCCCTTTCGAGGGTGGCGCTCTCGTTCCACGATCAATCCTCGTCGAGTGGATAACGCGGCCTTGGCATTCGCGAGACCTGAAAACGGAGAGAATAGGATGAAAATTATTACGCAAAACCGTATTGGTGGGGGGCCGAGATATTACGACGCGATAATTCCCCACCGCGGGACGCCGATTACGTCAATACCGTTGCCGGTTCTTCGATTTTTTAATTGGCTTCTGCTTTCGGGACTTTTTATTGGCTTTTTTGCTCCTTCTCGGTGATTGACTGACGGATCGAGTTCTCTTGTTTCTCTTTTTATAAGCCATTTGAAAGACGTTAGTCGTGCGATACGAGATACGACTTTGGACGAGCAAAGGAGAGAGAGAGAGAGAGAGAAAGAGAGAGAGAGAGACCGGTATACGAGAGGGTCCCAACGAGGAGGTCGATGACCTCCGAGAATGGCGGGCGACCACGTGGCCAACGAGCACGATGTCTTTTCCCGTCAAACGAGACTTACCTGCTTGATTTCCGTGCCCGAAGGAGAGTCATCGGGCCGTGAATTTTTCGACGGGCCCTTTTCCTAGGATCGCTCCTCCTACGTCGCTCTCGGTTATTCCCCTCGGCCCCTCTCTTTCGCAATCGACTTCTTACCTCGAAAGGGCATTATACTCGCTCCCCCTTCCCGAAAATCCGCGATTGGGTATTCCCCCCTGAAATTTCGAAAACCTAACGCGTATATTATTGTTATCCACCTGACGAGGGTTATAAGTCAGCCTTTACTCTATACCGTTATTGTAGTGGGTCGTGTACGAGCGCGGTATTGCAGGAAGATCGCAATTCCTCTTTTCTTTATCAATGTTTTCGTGCACTCACGACTCCCATTCATTCATATGAATTATGATAAAACGCTAAACAAGTGTATGTCATTTCACGTCCATTTTTTAATTTACGGTAAATTTCATATCCGCTTAGAGCGCGCGTATTATTTTTAGGAAACTCGCTCGCGTTTGGTCGATCGATCGGCGAGTCACGTGAATTATTACAAAGGAAGAAAATCTTATCTCCAAAAGGAACGATAAGTCTCTCGGGACGGACTCAATCAAAACGTCAGAAGCCGCGAGATAGCGATAAGAATGTCTGACCTTTCGAGGTGGAAAATCGAAACGCGCGCGATATAAACCGAGGAAAGAAAGAAAAGAAAGAATCGAATCTCGAGACTTTCCTTTACGACTTTGGTTGGATAATACCCTCGCGGCGGAAGCAAGCTCGTTCGGGCAATTACGCGCGTAGAAAGGTCAAAAGCTCGTAGATCTCGAGGAGAGCGGAGCAGCGAGCGATAACGAAATCGCAGCAGACGGCTTTACGCGCTCTCTCGCGCGCGCGATTGTTGCGGGCCTCGTGCGCGCTCGTAAAAAAACTGCTTAATCGCGAAATCGCAGCTGCATTCCACAGTTATAGCGCTGACGCGTAAGCCAGAGCTCGAGAGTACATTGCACCTAGAGAGGAGTGCGCGATAGCGCGACGATCGAATTGCGAAAAGTGTCGAGGCAAGCGGAAGTCGACTGACTCATTAAACGCACTTGGGAGAGACAAGAGAGAGCGAGAAAGAGAGACTAGGCAAAACTGGCTACGGTTATCGATGGCCCGTCACGGTGTAACGTTTGACTCGCACTCGGAGAAATTGGCTAGTTAGATTTTAGATTAGTAAACAGCAATTTAGTCTCATCAACTGATTATTCGGTGTTTTTCGACGGAATTACACTAGTTAGTGTCAGTTTGAAAATGGTCGAAGGATTAACAGTATTTTTAATTGAATTCTCGATAATAAATTGCTGAATAAATAGTACTATTTTCTTCATTATCAGTTTTTCGAACTTTATACTAAAAGTTGCTTATGCTTGGGTCTTTTATCGATTAAAAAAGATCATTGCGAAGCAGTAAATTTACCGAATGGTGAGAACGAGCGTGATTTTCTTGGGACCATTTTTGCGTCGAATCACCGAACCCTGTTTTTGTTTTCCGGAGGGTCATTGTCACGGTGCCGAGGCTCGACCTCGCGAAATAAGAAGGATTACTGGCGCAATCGCGTTACGTGTCGCGCACGCCAACCGCGCGCTCTCTCTCTCTCTCTCTCTCTCTCTCTCTCTCTCTCTCTCTCTCTTTCTCGCAATCGAGCCGCGAAGGTGCAGTGACCGCAAGTATGGAAACACGTGGACGCCGGGACCCCCGTATACCGTTCTGACTGCATTTTCTGCCTCTGTGTGTATAACGCACCACGACGAAACCGAAACGCTCGATTACGCAATGTTACGCGTCAGAATTTTTTTTCAGGCTAGAAGTGGATTTTAACACCTGCATCGTGACTTTTGAGTTATTTTTATTTTCGTCAGATAACATCGAAGTTGATTCGGGAAGTTTGCAAACAATAACGATAAGGTGTCAATAAGCAAACAGGAAATGCACACATAATTCTAATTTCAAGTATATTTGTTCTCTCGGAAAAATCAAAACAATAACAATTTGTAAACATCTCTCGGTGAATATGAATCGCCGAACGACCTAGGCTGTTGTTTCGCAAGGCGCGAACATAACTGGTCTCTCTCCTCTTGGCTTTTGTTCTCGCACGGTTCTTCGTGCGAACGCGCATAATACGCGTGCATGTGTACGGAGACGCGTGCGGCGCTTGAGTTGCATGCGGACCGCGTCTACGCTTGGGGTACTCACGTAATGTAGGCCCCGTTCCCGTAGATACCGTAAGACCTTGCTGGTTACGTCACGGCGCTACAACGCCGCACGGTTAGAAGGAGTCGGGCAAATAACAGGGAAAAGAGGGAGACGAAAGAGACGGAGAAAGGCGATCGAACTCGAACGGTTCGCTAATGGTGGACAAACAGGTGATCATTGTTTCTCAAAATGCCTCAAATTCAAGGAGTACTACCGTAATTCAAACATCGTCCTGTTCATACAAAACTGACGTACGAAAATTCTGAATTTCGATCCTACGTTTCTTTATTTTCTCTAGTTTCCATTGACAGTTTGAGTTTTCTCTTCATCCTTATTTCAAAATGGAAATTATCGAGGCGCAAGAGTGAAATTCCTCGCGACTTTTACGGGTCCGGTCTCTGGATGCGCCGGAGGAGAGTAGAGACGAATCGTGGAGAACGGGCAACGAGCACCTATGGGGTACAGTTAGCAGTACCGTTCTGAAAATGCAACGACTCGTGGCGGCGTGCGAAGAGAGCGCAACGGGGAGAGAGAGAGAGAGGATCATCCGTTTCGCTTTGGCGAACGCTCCGGCGCACGATCCGTTCTCCCCCGGCTCGCAGTCCGACTGACCGACCGACCAACCGACCGGTCTGCCCCTTCGCGGTTCACGCTAAACTAGGAATTAGACATAACGGTAGCGAGCGAAATCGCAGACCGTGCGAAATCGACACGAGATTGCCGATATTGCGTCACCGAACCCGCGAAAAGTCGAAGAGCGTCGACCTTAAAGAACCTCCGAAAAAAATTAAAAATCATTACCGAGTTATACCGATTTTTCGTCAGCCAATCGAAAATTAGTATGGGGAGCTTTTTTTCTCGAGTTCGAAACGGTAATTCCTGTTTTGGAATACCGCAAACTATCCGCTTGAATAGAACGCTATAATTCAGAGACACCCTGTACATTCACGTTCGCATTGCCATTCCAGGCACGTACGTTTTGAATGTGCCTGACAAAGAGAAAACAAAGAGAAAAAGAAATTTGCGCGTAACGGTATAGACGAAATCCGTAAAATTTGCAAACACGAAATCTCCCCGCAAGTGGGTCAGCGCCGTTCGATGTTTGTTAACCTTCTCTCGCGTCTGACGAAAGACGTTTCTCTACTACTCGAGTACGCGCTCACTCGCGCGCTCGACTCGACGTCGGGGCAAAACCGTCGAGGATGGAAGCGAACTGTCTGACCGACGCGGTGCGAGGGCTCGTCGACGGATCGAAGAAACATGCGCGAGCGCAAACGCGCGAGGGGTCGCGTTTGCGCCTACGTCACAGCCCGCCGACGAATTCCCGAACCGACGAGCGGACGTGTTGCACACGATTCCCTTATCGACGACGGCTCGACGGTCGTATATAATCAATATAGGAAAAAAAAACTAAAACCGGAACGAGTCAGGAAGTCTACATTCGCGTTACAAATTAGTTCGATTCGGGAACAATTTTTTTTTTGACGGGAAATATCGATTGATTTTTTTTCATACCAGCCGAACCTAAAATATTACAGCAAATGACAGAATTTGTAATTATTTGATCAACTAAAAATGAATTTCGCAATTAACGTACGATCGAGTAAAATGGAATATCGAATTCGAGGCGGGAAAAAATATCGATCGGGTGTTTGTTTATATATGTCGAGGTCAAGATTTTACGTCGAATAAAAAATTGTCGCAATTAGCAGTATTGCCAGATAAATGAAGAATGTCGCAATCGATGGATAAAATTGAAAATACTAAACGAGTGGCAGGGGAAGGTGGTCGACTGTTTGATCCCTCGGCATCGAGCGACGAGGGGTTGTTTCTCGGGAGCGGGTAATCCGGCCGGGATAGGTAGGCGAGGCGGGTACGCGCGAGGTGTTGTATATACATGTACATCGCTACCCCTGTGCGCGAGCGCGAACGTTATCTGGTGGCGGTTCTCGCAAGCTCGAGCCACTGGTATCCCATAAAGTGCATCGCCGAAACGAAACGTCGTCCGCTCCAGCGTATTTTCCGGGCAGAGCGAATAAAAAGCCGAAAATCTCGTTAATCTCGCGTTGCTGGTTTTCCTCGGGTAGTAGCTCGCTGTACGTTTTGTTGTGGAATCGCGCTGGGTGTGTTGTGAGACGCGACGCGTTGGACGAGCGCAGTCTGGTTACGAAATATCGCGGCTCGTCTCTCCGGGCATCAACGGAGCGCGCGATGACGTAAAACCCACGAGGGCTAGGTTCCGTCGTAGTGTAGAAAAAGAGCGGGGTTATGTCCGTGGACTGATCGGTGGAAGACAGAAGGGGTGTCGCCGCGACAGAGGAAACTGGGCGAGAAGGAGAAAGCTCGGCCCTCTCGATGAAATGACGTCGCGCGTGGGTAAACGTCAAAACGACGTCGCAGGACGATGACGTACCAGTGAAGTTTATCGGGGTGGCATGCCTCCTAAACGCACCGACACGCGGATACTCATTCAGGACGAAATTGATCGACCTTCCCGTGACGATGGCGCTCGTATACGTCGAGCCTCGAGTCCCGTACTCGAGCCCCGAGCGGAGTCGATAGGGGACCCCGAAAACGAGGAATAAAGGAACGAGAAAGGAGAATCTTGCGTGCGTTTGTTGTCCGGGGAATATCGGAGTCGTCGAGTCCCCTCGTTACCGACCTGGTACGGTCGATACACAACGCCGAGTGTATTTTACACTGGCTCATGGTCGCACGGAAAGTGGAAATTGACGATAAGGCGAGACCGATCGGTGCACCGAGAGACGGTGTTTCGTAGTTACGGTGACGAGTGAGCGAGTGGGTTAGCAGTGCTCGACGTCGCGTGCCAGGACGCTAAACCAGTGACCCAGAGAGCGAGAGACGACTGTTTTATTTTCACGCGGGCTACCGAGGTGGAATAATATGATCGCGACGAGCGCGAAAGCACCTTCGAACGAGGAGAGCTCGGGGATCACGTCGCGACGAGTCCGAGTTCCTCACGGATATCGACCGGAGCCCGTCGAAGGTCGCCTCTAGTGTCTCGGCTCTCGTTTTGCAAATCCAATTGCGGGCCTCGCGCGCCTCTCTCTATAATCCGCGAGCCCTTCGGACGTTATATTCCTACAAACTCGATTAGAGAGAGGTCGATAATTGCGAGGAAACACCGACGAATAAAGAGAAATGTGTACACAGTGAGGGGAGAGTGTACGATATCGAGCGATATTTAGATTCGCCGCGGGATTGTCTCGATTTCGATCGAAACTCGTTTAGGGGACATTCGGAATTTCTCGTTCGATGACTGAGCACGTCGGTCGTCGAGGAAGAGAGAGCGCAGGAAGGAACGCAACGTGGAATGTCGAGACTGCGCGCGAGCGATGAATAGTTGGCGAATCGCACTGTGAACGAGACCCACTGACCTATCGACTGCGCCGGTTGTGTGTTCCTCGGCGCGCTCATCCACCACCCTCGCCTACCCCTCCCACACCCGGCCCTCTCTTGTTGACTGCCATTGTGCCTCATCTCGAACGTTCATCTTCAATACTCCCTCGCACTTGAATTTTTCTACTTCTCTCGACTCCTCCGTCTCTCCACCCCTCCTCGTTCTATACCCTCCTCTCCCTCGTTCGTTCCACCTTTTATCCTCTCTCGCGCTTATCGAACGAGCAACGCGCGTTCAACGACGGTAACAAACGCGTCGCACAATAATCCCAAAGCACCAAAAACAACGGAAACGAGAAGCAACAATAAAAAAGAAGAGACCATCAAATCGAAACACCAAAATAAAGAAAAAAAAAAAAATAACGTCAGTGAGCGAACATTAGAATGTAGATTTTTAATTCGTATACGTAAATCGCGAGACTCGGTGATATTAATCAATGTTACAATAGCTGTCGTAATTTTCTACGATTGAAGATCGTAAACGTTTGCATTTATCGAAGTGCCCTCTCAAAGAGAACGTAATAAAAGAAGACTGGCGATCGAGTATCTCGATCCACCTCAAACATAAAAAACAATCTGAAGAAATTAAGGGGATAACCGAAAACCGTAACGTACTGTTAAAAGTCCGCTATCGGAGAAAAAGGCGAGTCATCGCGAGGACATTAAACTCCGCTCGTGGGTAGAACAAAAAGATTAAAATTCAGTCATCCGAAGATATATCCATTGCGCGCCTAAATATCGCGTTCCAATCGGAGCGGAGAAAACGCCGAAAGTCGACGAACAAATGACGAAACCGCGCTCGTCGGTGTTGTCGATGGATTGAGACATTGGCGATAATAATTTTGGAACGATAATAACGAGAATAAAGAAAAAAATGGCAGAGGGCGCGGCGAGTCCGGCCGGCATGCCGGTTGCCGCGAACAGCCCGACGCAGCAACAGCAACAGCCGTCTCAGCAGGCGCCCCAGGCCCAGCAACAGTCCCAGCCGCAGCAACAAACGACGACTCAGAGTCAAACTGGCTCCCAACCACCTGATATAAGCAGTTCGCAGTTATCCTCGCCGCCTATCACCGGCACAGGTATGACCGCGCCTGAAAAATCAGCTCGAAATTTAATTCGATTTCTGAGTTCTCGAGGTTACTTGGGGAATATTCTTTACATTTTGGTTGGAACATTCTGATCACTGAGAATACTGTATAATATTAAATTTGCGATTTCTCGAGTGTTGGCCGAACCATATTCCGTTCGCCCACCAAAACATTAATTATTCATACGATATTATTATTAGTTACATCACAACTGAGAAAATCAGTCTCCAAAAGATTTTTCAAAGGAATTTCTTGTTTTGAAAATACTGCTGGAAACCTTTCTATCTTTTACGATTATGATACGTAAAATTTGACATTTGTCAGAGTTAGGAAAGAGTTATATCAAGAAAGTAGCAATGGTCGGCTACTTGAACTTGGCTCGAAACAGCGTTGGAACGAAAGAGCGAAAGACGGAAACCAAGAGAGCAAGAGAGACCGAGAGTTGTCTGTGACGGTCGAGGTCACATCTTGTTTCGTAGCGACGATTACAAGCTTTTTCGCGTAACGAAGGGCCGTAATATTGCGCAATGCTCGTAAAGACGAATCCGCGAAGTCGAGTTGACTAAAGAGTCGAACGGGCCATCCGAAAGAGTCAAGATAAAGAACGAAATACGAAGCGAGACGCTATCTCACGAATAAAGATTCCCTCGCGGGAATCGATCGGTTGTATACAACTCGCGCGAGAGAGGACAAAGGGAAGGATAGAGATCGGGCGCGCGTGCACGCGAGTCGCATTAGCGGATCTGTCGGTCGAATAACGGAACGGCTCGATGTACCGCTAGCACCGGAGTTCTCCTCTGACGCGGTTACCGTGCACCGTTACTTCTCCGATCGCGAACGCGAGTGTGTATACCCACCACGTGCTGTCTCACCGTCCGCTCTTTGAAGCTCGCGATTGCGCGCGCGCGTGTGCGTCTCACAGTCACGCCGCTTCGAGGAGGGGGAGGGACCACACCGGTGGGACCGGCTAACCGCATAATTTTCCGCCTTTTTTTTTCTTTTCCATCGTCTCTTCCCTTCTTTTTCTTTATCTTTTTTTCCGTCGTAAACAATATACACCTCCCCCTTTCTTTTTCTCTCTCTCTCGGTTTTCGAATACCTCTTTCGGTCGCTCGCGTTATTAATCACCAGCGCGGATGTGAAAAATAAAAAAGCTCGCGAGGTAATTGAAAGCCGAGGGGCACGGCGTTGCGAAAAAAAAGGAGACACGAGCCTCGAAAGTCGTAATGGGTAATTACAATTTCACAGCGCGTATATGGCCAGCGGTTGTAAATCGAGCCGACTCGTTCGGCCAAGATGCACGGCCATTTACGACGGTGGATACCGACGTCGGCGGAATTCGTCTTCCTGGCTTTTTTATTCCCACGAAATTTGAGGGGCGAGCCGAGGGAAAATTTCAGGTTTTGCATGTATCGGCACTCGTTTCGGTATCGACACTCGCTATTACGGTGCTCTCTCGTGAATTGAATGCGATACATTTTTTTCAATCGATACCAAGTTGAAAAAGATCCCGCAAAAATATTAAAAATACAAGATATTTTATTACATACTTTATCTAATACCAATTCTGTTGTTTTTGCTAAATATCAATTATAATATTTTCATCCAATGGTATGGCTATCGGTTTAATTGGCATAGATTAGTTTCTCCGGGTCAGAGGATGAAGTACCATCGATTAGATACCAACATCCGATTGCGACTCGTACGTCTATCATTGGGATCCTCTAGCGGCGTACGTCGCGAAATTCTCGGATATCGCGCGAGTCGGAAACGGTACCTCAATACCACCGTTCTACCGTAACGTCGAGATAGTGCGTGGAAAAATTAACGAACGTTATAAAAAAGGTGCGCGCGAGCGGATGAAAAAGAAAAAAAATATGAGAGAGAGAGGAAGAATTATTTATACCACAAGCATTATTACGGGATCCCCAACCTTGTTTAGCTAACCGAGTAAATCCTCCGACGGAGTTCCGTAATCCCGTTAATAATTACCGCTCTTATCGAATCGTTATATCGTTTGCCGTTAAGGAGCCCCCGCCGATGAATTATTTAACGGTGGCTCGCTCGAGCCTCGCGTTTTGTTTCGCGAATTAATTCACGAAAAGTGTACACAATACCCCGCGGTAATTGCCGTGACGAGTGTCCTTCTATATACCCTCGCCCACGCGATCTTCTCTCATTTTTTTAATCCGCTTTCTGCACGGCAAAAACGCGTTCGACGAGCGAAGCCCCGCGCGGAGGGACGACACGTGCGCGACCGTGGCATTGTTTGGCCTCTCGGGCTAATAGAGGACCCGAAACTCCGCGAAAAACGCGATAAGAACTCTCGAAGGGGGGAATCGAATTTCCTACATTCCGGCTGTTGAATCTGAACTCTCTTTTTTTCTTTTTCATGTAACTTGCGTTATTTTTGTATTTTAAATTCACCCCATATCTTGCTAAGGTAAATGAAAATTGTCGAATCGAATCGAAATATCTTTCTCTCTCTTTATCTTTTTTGATATAACTGGAGTTATCCTTGCAGTTCAAATCTTTGCTCTCATAGCTTGCCGAGGAGAATGAAAATCGTTGAATCAGCTCGAAATTTCTGTCCCTCTCTGGCCGTCCGAGGAGGCGCCCTTGGTGTCCTTCTTCTTGCGCATCGCGTATAAGCGCGTATTACGTGGCGCGACACTAGGCCAAGAGTTCGATGGCCTGCAGCCTTGCAAGGCCGGTTATAATTCTATCTCGTTCTCCCCCTCTGCTTCTCTCTTTCTCTCGCTTAGGAAGTTATACGAACGGTATACGGAGGTGCGATTAGATGCTCGCTAGTACGTCAGATGACGCTGCCGAGCCTCGCGAGAGGACCCCCATCGGGTTTTCGCGCGCCTCCTCACGGCCAGCCTTTGAATTCCGTGCCGCGAGAATCGATGGTCGCGACGATACGCGGCATACCCGTCTCTACCTTGCCGACGCAAATGTTACCCAAAAGAAATTTCAGTTTCAAAAGGGTTATTTCGATTCCGATTCGCGATAACAAAGATCGATTTATACAAGTATAGTAAAAGTATTCAAGTATAGTATACATAATATTGCGTTGTTCAAATTACAGATAACATATACAGTTATATTATACAATCAGTCTATTTCTCATTAAATTTAATTCGAATTAATAAATTGCATTTTGTTTGCGTTTGCGTGTACTCGCATCGAGTATAATTACCGACAAACATCAACATCGAAATTAATATCAATTTCGTTATTGTTGGTTCGAATAACACGGGAATACTTAATATTACGAGATGGCATGCATTCTCGGCCGAAGATGGAAATTTTGCGGAGGGACTATAGCGAAGTCTTTACTGACGAAAGACAGTGGAAGCGAGTCGGCTCATTGCCGTAGAGTTGCGAGACGTTTACTTCCTATTGCGACACGAGGCTCGCGGATATAGAGACAACGATCGCGATCCCGAGCTACCGCGACTTCTGTCCGAACGAGCGGATAGCCCGATCCGTCCGAGCGTACAAAACGTTTTGAAGGGGGAAACAAGGTCCGAAACAAAGTAACAAACGCCACTCTCGTTTGGCTCGAGTGCCTCTAATAGATGCCCCATTCCTTCCTTTTCTCTCTCTCTATCTCTCCCCACTCTCATTACCTAGTTGTTTTTTTTTCCTCCTCACCGTCGGTTTTTTTCCTTTCCGTTTTATCTTGCACAACGGAGAATTTCCCAATTCCGTGGAACTGTGCGCTTCGTTAGGCCGGCTACTTATCTCATTTTCGTTCGTCGCGGCTGACAATGGGGAGTTTCACATTGATACATGTGTTCTCTTTTTTTTTCATTCATAACGTAACACTCGTTACTCTCGCGCGACCGAATTTGTTCTGATCGATACGTTTGTCTGTTTCAGGTGAGTGTCCCCCGTGCGCGAACCAGCAGTAGTAAGTATGAAGGTGTGCGAGGCAACGAACGAGTGGTAAAATTGTTAATTTATTCACGCGAGCGATGTACGCTCGATCTATCGACGCCGATAGTATACAAATGCCTCTGTCGTGTGTGTGCGTTTTTTCCTCTGGTCGCTACTGGCTAAGTGGCGTATACGTGCCGAGGCAAGAATAGTCGACTTTATTCGAGACACGTACAGCACATAAAGGACCTCGGTCGGCTTTTATCCTTCTAACTGTACGACGAAAATATTCTGTATAACTGTGAGAGAGTCGTCGCGATACAGGTCAATATACGGGTGTTATCGGCTTCGCGAGCGCATTAATGCGAAGACGTTGAGCAAACTCGCGTGGCTTGGATCAATCGATACACGACTAAATACGTAAACGAGCAAATCGTAGAGCGTGTACCGCAAGTTGCAGGGAATTACAGGGAGCACAGTGAAAATCGAAAGAGAAATTAGAAGAACGACGAATTTCACTCGTTGCGCCTTTATAGAGTCGAAGACCTGCTCGCCCTGCGCGATTTTCGTCATTCTCGATAACATTGAATAATCGCTTTACGTAAATATATATCGCGTTGAACGTGTCCGCGCGTATTGCGCAAGAAATAAATTGGAAAATAAATCAGATCGAGTACTCGATTGACCATACGCGGTGAGCTTCTACGGGCTGGTTGCATATACATACACGGAACGACGTAATATGACTCGCGAGAGTGGCGAAAAGTTATAGCAGCGAGGTCCGAGAACACCTCTCTCGAAACGAGTCTCGGTGACTCGCAGGAGTGGGAGTCATCTGTCCGCGGCTAGCACGTCGCGCTTTCCCCGCCCCGGGCCATCCGAATTCGTTTCCGGGCCCACCGATCGCTCAGACTCGTCGACGCGTGTAATCCATCGATATTTGTCAACGGAATATCTAAATTATTGTTTCCGTTAATTATCCGTTAATTAACCCGTGTTAATTACCCATAAAATGGAATCGAATGAGATTCTAAATACGCGTGGATTTTTAGAACGAGATATTTCGATACTCGGGATTTTTCCAACGAGCGAGAGAAAAAAATAAGACTGGCACGAGAAGCTCTGATTCACTCCAAGAGCGGGATGCAAGTTCGATCGTTGCGTACACGTAAATCGTTCCACCGGTGATACATGCAGATGCCGGTGGAACGGCGGGGGTGGAAAATTGTGTTTTCGCCCAGGCGTATTATCCTCCGTTGGGTTCCTCGACGACGTTTTCGAACGTCGTGAGGTCGCGAGAGAAAGAGGGAGAGAGAGACAGAGAGAGAGAGAGAGAGAGAGAGAGAGAGGAGAGACCCAGATTTCATTTTCGTTGATGAGCTTGGCATCGGTCCAGTTCGACTAAATATACACTCTCTGTCTCTCTTCGCTCCTCTCCACCCTACCAATCTCATTTCCTTCTTTCTCCTCCCGGATTTTCCCTGCATCTCTCCCATCCACCTCCCTCGCTCCTCCGCGCTTTCGCCAATTCTCGCCGCGGATTTGTACGATCGAGACGGCGAACCGGTCGCGCGCAATCGGAGCCGCTCGCTTATTTAGATTCCGGCGAGAATTTCGGTGGCGAGAACTGGAGGAGACAAAGTGGAAAAGATCAAAAATAATAACAGTTCGCGAAATTCGACGATGAGAAATCCGAGAGAGTCCCCCGGGTCAGGTGTATCGAAAACGGTATTCGTGGAACTGGTTGTGCGTCGAGCGTTGCCGTAACTCGATTTACGGTGCGGGGACTCGATGCAAAAAAAGTTTCACTTTTCCCTCGAGTGGGGGGCCGAATCGAATCGCACGTAGCGGCGCCTTTTCAAAAGCGCGAAAGTGACACGGCACCGCGATAACGACGTCCGTGCGAGAGTACGATTCTCTTTCCTTCTCTCTCTCTCTCTTTTCGCACGAATAGAGTTCCATTGCCCGATAAACTTCGCGATGACCGTAAAAATCCTTTTTACCTCGCGTTAAAAGATCGCGGGCTGTGACGCGTGGACGCGTATATATCCTCGAAAAAACGAGCTGCTCGAGCTCCAAGAATAAAACGCCCGAGAGAGCTTGCTTTTTTTCTCTCCTCCTCTCTTTCTCGTTTTCATATCTTTTTATCGGACCGAAGACGACGAACAAGATGCAGGAAAATAACAAGAACGGGAGGGTGTGCGTTCGCGATCTTACAAAATGTCTGCTCGAAAATACGGTTGTCGGAGTTGCAGATTCTAATAAGTGTTTGAAATTAAACACTAAATTGAACCTTTTGAAGTCAGGGAACTCGCGATAGGAAAATGAATAGATCAAAGAAGATTTTTGTAGAGCTAAAACAGAGCTAAAATTTGGACTTGGATATAGTCATCATAGAATCGAAATACTTTTGGATTATTATTTATCGCAAGCTCTTCACACTGCGGACACCAGCTGCGTGCGAAATTTCCGTCTGCATTCTCGAAAGTGCAACGCAAAAATCGCAGGAGCGGTGCGACGAAGCGGTAATTGCTCGCGGGTGATTCGTAATTTTGTAAATATCGCGAGGCTTTTGTCTCTCGCGTCGTGCGCGAGGCGTCACGGCGTTTCGCAAGAGAGCGCGAGACAAAAGGGAAACGGCGCGATGAATAAACTGGTCTTTGTCGTAGAGTTGGCGGGAGGGGAAGGGAGGGGGCGAGGAGGAGGTAGAGGAAGGAACGGGTGGTTAAAGGGGGCCCGTTACGCGTCTTGTCGCGGCGCGCTGGATGTCAACGTTCGAATGACTGGCCGCGCCTGCGCGAGAATCGTCGTCGTCGTCGCGCGAGTGCGACTAGCATTTTCGGCGCGACAAGTAGAATTTTAGCGGTGACGCGTTTAACGGTACATCCGCACTCGCGTTCAATGGTCTACCTACCAACCTACCTTTCCGCGTGTAACACACATCGACGGTGCTCGCGTGTTTCCACTCGTCTCCGAGTCGCGGGAGGGCTTCGTGTATGTCATCGATCGCGAAACTCGCATATATACTCCGCGTTTATATACATACGGCTATCGATCGTTGCCTCGCTTGCCACTCCGCCTCGAGTTTTCTCTCCGCCGTTTTTTGCGAGCAAAAGAGAGGGGGGGGGGGAGAGAGAGAGAAAGAGTCGACGACGACGAGCGCCCCCCTCGTTCTCTCCCTCTGGCGCCCCATTCAATTTCATTAAACGGTCTCGGAGAATCATTCACCGGAGATTTATCCGCGGAACGCCGCGATTCGTCCTTTTTTCCACTTCCGCGTACGTGGAAGTTGAATTTCGTTGTATCGATATCTTTTCATTCGTCGTGTCGCGAACGCAATTACGCACGAAACTTTCAGACTTCTTGTTTTGATATTGCGATAGGGTGGGGGTTAATTTTTTAACGGGCTCTCTGACGTCGCGTATGGTGGAATTAATTATCGATTACTCGCGACTAATGAATTATCGGTACGAGTCTTCCTTCTCGAGAGATATTAAATTTTGATCCGTTAATGTGGCATGATGTCGTTAGCGCGCTTACGAGGTGTTCTAGAATTTCCGTAAGGTGCGAGGTATTAGATAGCGAAATTTCGAGATAAAAAGTTTCGAAACAGGCTTTCGTTGTTATCCCTGTAGGTGTGGTTTACTTTGACGTTCCGTCGTTGAAATTCTATTAACGGAGGTATCGGTTGAATTTAGTTACAGACACTTATGACAGCTTCAAGATGATTTTTGATTGGATAGCGAAGAATGAGACCAACTCAAGAACTCCGCATCGAATATTCAAATGGAAAAGGACTTTATTATTTAGAACTTTGCGAGCTATTTAAGAGACCGATCGTTCTGAGACACCTAGTATCCGAACAAGTTATCGATGCTAGTGGTAATTTCGTTCAAACCAGAATTCGGTATTCGATTATTCCACACTTCGAGAATCGTTCCGTGAGCGGTGCTCGGTCAATCCGGACCTTTCATCCGGTGCCGTGTTGCGCGTAGGATATACCTGCGATGATCTCGCGCTCGCGGGCATACGCAGCGGGACAATGAGGATCTCGCGACCTAACGGTGCCGCGATATCGAGTATCGATTCTTCCCGATCGTTTTTTCTTCTCCCTCTATTCATTCTCTCGTTTTTTTTATTCATTTTTTTTTCTTCATCTCCCGTGCGAACCAACAGATGCCTGGAGCCCGTCTGGTCTCTGCCCACAGTTACGGTAAAAATTTTTGGTCTCCCTCTTTATAGCCGAACAACGGGACGTTTTCCTCGGAGACAGGAAGCGTAGATTACGAGCGATATTTCGCGTTACAGTTGGCGAGAAAAAGCGTGCTCTCGTGGGCGTTCGAACGGAAAAGGCCGAAGGGCTCCTTTTGCTTCTAGAGACCGTAGTGGGGCAAGACCGAGGGAAAAATCCTTGGAACGATTATGAAGTGCGACCTGCCCCAACGGGTTCCTGTTTACAGCCTCTCTCTCTCTCTCTCTCTCTCTCTCTCGTGCACGCTCGCCTTCCTCGTTCCCCTTGTTTGTCGTACGATGCCGCGAGAACCCTCCGTCACGGGGTAACATCCTTTGATGCAATTTTTCTCCTATTTATCTCGGCGTTGCTCCTCCTTCACAGTTTCCTGCCATAAAACTGGGCCGCGAGTGATGACGGGGAAAACATTCTTACCTTGCTTTATACCGCGTGGATGTACTCCCACGCCGAGGAAGGGTTGTCTTGTACCCGCGAGCTCATTCGGAAGTCTTTGGCAGTTTCTCCCTCTTCCTCTCTTTTTCGTTGCGCAACGTAACGCAATCCACACGAATCGAGAATATTTTTCGTCGAGCGGTACCAACACGCGTGTTATTTCTACGCATATTCATCCGTCACGTTTTAGCGGTTTCGCGGATCGATTCATTCGTTCCCGAGAGTACTCTCTCGCCTTTCTACTTTCTTCTATTTTCGGTTTCTCCGTTCTTCGTTTGACATGCACCTTCACCCCCCACTCGCGCCCTCGGGCGTCCATTCTTTCATCCCCCGCGTCTCTTATCATTCCCGCTCGTACTTTCTCTCTCTTACTCTTTCAGTGCCTAAAACCCTCCACCCCCGCGTGTACACTCCCACCACGTCATATTCCCGCCAACTTTGCGCGGTCGCAGTTGGCGCCCTTTTCCCTCTCGCTCTCTCGTTTTTCTCTCCTCTCGCGACGCACCCTTACAGTCATCGCTTCTCAATCAATCACGCTGCCTCGAATTTTGCATGGAAATTTTGTCAAAAACTTGTCACTGCCACTTTTTTTGTTGAAAATGTCAAGAGCGATGCAACCAGGAATTTTTTTATCTGTTTTCCTACAAAGTTTGGTATAAAAAGTTTTCGAGTTTTCGAAAACTTATCTTTTTTCCTAGGAGTGGATACCGAGTCGCCGTATACCCTTTCTTTTTCCCTTCCGCTCAAATTTCGCATATAAATTCCCTCCGTAGTCAAAAACAACTCTCTCCCTCTCTGGTCCCCTCGGAAGAAGACGCAATCGAGAAATTTTCTCTTTTCTCTCTTATCACAAAAACGGAGCTTTCTTATTTTTCCATCCGCGTCGAATGGTGTATATTCGCAGTACGCGTTTCGGTCTCTCGCTTTCTCTCGCGGAATCGTCGGGCGCTCTCGCTTTCTCCCTCCGCGGAGTCTTTCCTCCACCTCCCACCCTCTCCTCGGGAACGCGCGGCGCAACGGCGCATCGACGGCCGAGGGACGCGAGGGAGTAACGCTCACCCACCCACAGACACACACGAATACACAAATACACTCATACACATACACACACACGGAGCTCTAAGCGAGCGAGAAAAGGAAGGAGAACGTACCGCGGCTCTCTCGCACGAGGGAGCGAGCGCGCGCACGCGACTCGTCGGATAGATAGAGAGGAACGAAAGCACGGTGGGGCTGGTTCTCTACGGTCTTGCGCGGCGCACCAGTCAACCCGGAGCCGCGCTCGCGCAAGAATCGTGCGGCCGTCGAACACGTTCACGCACAAGTAACGCACGCGTCGCGAAAAAACCGCCCGCGCGATCGAAATTTCGACGCTTATCGAGACACCCGTCGAGCTTTCGTTCTCCAACGAGGAGTCGGAGCGCGCCGATTGGATAATGCCGATAAACACGAGTTTCAGTGATTTATCGTCGATTTCGGTGTTCCCAGTGAACGTATGTGTGCAAGGATTAACGGAAGGTCGGAGGTGCGAGCAGTAAAAGAGATTAGATTCTTCAGTGGAGGAGCTTTAGGATTTCGGAAGGGCGGTTTCCACACGCGCGAGCTTGGAGGGACCGCAACGTGCGCGAGAGGAGCACGCGGTCCGCGTTCGATTCTCTCGACTATTTCGGATTTATAAGTTTTCCTCGGAGCCCGATTTTGGCTTCCGCGTACGAATAATCGCGTCGTTCGCGTACATCATCGATCGTTACACGGCCGTCTCTCTTCGCTCGCTACCAGGCGGAAGAAGCTTTATCGACTGCTCGCGTCGTGGTACACACCCCTTTCGAGCTTCGTATTCGTGCACGTACACGATATACACGCGCGAGTGTGTCTGTGTGCCCTCAGTGTGCATGTCTGTTTATGTGTAACCGTACGGTCGCGCGATCCGACACGACCAGCGACGAGATCCGCATAGTGAAAGTGACGATGCTATTACGAGAGTGACCACACCGCGCAAAAGTTACGCGATAAAAGTTTTAAAGAGTGTGTTGTTGGCTCGTGTGTGCTTTCCATTTCATGCCTTTCTCTATCTTCGAGCGGGCGAGTTTTGCGTGAACGCAACCGCGCTCTGGATTATCCCAATGACCGAAATTCGAAGGTGGAAGCAGGAGAATCTTGCTGGTTGGTCCCAAGCTTCGATTCTCGGATCTTTCTTGCCGTTGATTCTTGGCTCCGCTACCCACATTCTCTTTATTTATTAAGTAATAACGTATTGTATGCCTATCGTGAGTTTTCCTTGCGAGCTCGCTCGAGCGGCAAAGCGTGGTTCTCATCTCGCGTTAGACTCCATGAAATCGCATTGGTCGAGATCCAGCAGATTTTTCTTCTGGTGTATCATGTAATTGGTGAAATAGCATATCGATGACGAATCTGTGTTTATTATGATTTCGATTGATAACAAAAATTACGTGGAATATCTAATTATATAACCGAGTTTCGCCGATACTTATAAATATTAATTGGGCTGAAAAATTTGTTTCATTTTCACTTATTTCAGCCAATTTTCGTTCTACAGTGGTACACTCGATACTTTTATTTACACCGAAAATCGGTACATTTCGGCCTAGCAATTTGGTTCGAGAGTTTATACTTCTGGCGGTTCCGACGATTTGGTGAGAGACCCGTGGCTATCCTGTTGTGTTTGTCATTACGAGAAATTGCCGGCGTACGAGCCCCTCGGAGAGAAGTTGACGTAATCGAGAGTGCGCGCGCTCTCGGCTCAACGGGAATTTCGCTATATCGGATTTCTATGGAAACTGCTCGATTTCGCAAAACCAAACGGCCGTACGCTCTCTCTTTCTCTCGAGAGGAATGGGATTTCGATCGAGCCAGTCGATACGAGATGGTTTTAAGTAGTCGAGGAGGAGCTCGACGCGGCTCACCTGCGGCTTCGTCGACGGACGATGCCATAATAACGCCGCGGAGCCAAAGTACGCTCTCGTGTAAACGACCTAAATAAGACACGATGCAACTTCCCCCACCCCCTTCCCTCCCGAGCGCGCGCACACGCGGTGTGAAAGTAATCCAACGTCGCAACACCCGCGGGATCCCGAGACGACGATCCCCGCGATGAATTACGAGATTCGCGAAAGAAATCATCTTTCATTCTCGAATTTGGCACCATTTTCATTTTGCTCCGATAAATCGAAATATCGAGATTTTTGGTGTATCAAATCACGACTGGTACCTACGAATTTCCATCCTATCCACGAAGCTCGTTTTTTAGGTATATGCAAATCAGTTTATTGTTTTCCAATTACATTTTCTAGCGAAAGAGCTGTGATTCTGTAATCTCTGATAATTTAATTTAATTATGAAAGAATGATTTTCAAACGAAAAAAATTTGGAATTTTCCGGAGCGAAAGCTCAGAAGCGTGGGTTCGTTTTAGTAATTGAATTATCAGGAATCCCGCGTAGGGATCGGTCCCGATCGGTGACAATACTCGTGTAATAGGGTAGCTCGAGTCGGTGGAGTTAGGATGGTTTTCGATTTTCGGGCAATGTATACGACACGAGTTTCGATCGTCGGCGTAACGCGTCCGTGGGGGTTTCGTTACAGGCGAGAAACAGTCGAGGGAAAACACACGTATACGGTTACGTGTACACGGGCGTATATATAGTCAAGGAGAGAAAGAGAGAGAGAGAGAGAGAGAGAGAGAGAGAGTGAGAAAGAGAGAGGGGCTTAGCGTGCGCGACGAGGCGAGTACGCGAAGCAGAAAGGGGAGAGAAAGAACGAGTCACTGGGCTAGTAGGGCCGACCGAATGTAGCGCTTACGGTACACAACGGTCTATACACGCCGGTGTGTTATAGACGGCCACGCTCTCGCGCCAACGCTGTTACGCGGGTATATACATTCCCTCTATCTCTCTCTCTCTCTCTCTCGCTCACTCCCGAGAAGCTCGCGTAACATCGATGCCTCTCTCGCTCGTCGCGCCTCGAGTAATTACTCGCTACACGCTCGCGAATCGTGTTCGATATCTCGCGGATTTTTCGATACTCGATACTCGATACGTACTCTCGAATCCGGCTCGTTCTATTCTAGCTAATGAGCCGATCGGACGTCGAACGGTGCGTCCAGTTGGCTTTTAACAATCGTTGCCCGATATGTATACCGAGTGTTTCGAATGTTTTTATGTTTTCCAATTTGTAAACAACTTTCCTCGATATTTATATATATATATACAGTTCAATTGTGAAAAATTCATTGTTTTTCGCTATAAAAATTCATAGATATATTTGATTTGATTTTTTGAAAAACTCGATAGGATTTTCGCGCGTCGTAATTTTGAGACACCCGGTGAAGAAAATATTCTCCGGTGTTCGGATACTTCGGAATGCTCTATAGACGAATACTTAGTGTACCATAACGAAGATATAAAAACAGAGGCAGCGAGGATTGGTAGAGACTAGGCTAGTAGGCTCGACAAGACTATCGATGCGAAATCTCAGTCGTATACTCACCGGGATTAAAATTTTTTCGCGAAAATTCCAAAAAGGGCGTTAGAAGGCAGACGCGTAGGCCAAAACGCATACGCGAGTTCTCGTAATTCATCGCGATAGCGAGAGAGGGAGTAAAAATTGCTCCAAACGGATGCGCGCAATTCCCAGACCGCGCGACGTATAATCTCGAGACTTTTTGTTTTAATTAAAGTTTTGCGGAGCCGCAACTCCTAATTCGCGTGATATGTAAAAATTAATTACTCAGCTGAAACTGGGCGCGCGCGCGCGAGGCCCACTCGACGATTATTATACTCAGGCGGGATTTCGAAACGCGCGGATCGTCATCCGTGTGTACGCGCGGGAGCGGAATTTCGCGTAGCGATATCTCGGCTTTAAAACCAACTCGTTTCGAGTGTGCGCGCGGCGTTACGGTGTGGAAGGGTTGGCAACTGCGAGTGGAATTAAAAGAGAGGGAAAGAGAGAGAGAGAGAGAGAGAGAGCGAGGGAGAAACGTACACTCGATATATCGGATAACGGGAGGAAAACTCAACTAAATCAGAGCCGTAATTTAATTAACGCGAAAAGTCGTTCGATGGTCTCGTTTACGCTTGTTGAGGAGAACAAGAGTACATGGAACGATAGACAAGAGGGAGAGAGGAAAAAATAGGGAAAAATCATATACACCGTAGGGGGTTGTAACGTGGAGAGATCACGATGGCCGCAACGCGGGCATAATATCGCCTTTTGTCGTTGTTCTCTCGAGGTAGGCACGTGCATATATACGCGAATACGTACTATATAGGTCTGGTCGGTGCATATAGGTACCTTGGGTTACATAGACTCGATGCTTCTTTCCACGGTGAGAAACCAATCCGTGCTATCCTAAAGAGCGAGTGCGCGGGAGCTAGAGAAAGAAAGAGGGTGTGTATGTGTGTGTGTGTGTGTGTTTTTGTGTGAATGTATATAGAGTGAGGGAGAGAGAGAGAGAGGGAGAAGAGCAAGCAAGGAAACGAGCACTATAACACATGAAAGCACAGAGTAGGCAGGCTACGCCGAGATATATAGGCGCGGCGGCGAGGGGTGACGGTGGGTGTGTAGGCAGGCAGAGGCTCGACTGGTGGTCGCTCGGTTGCGAGCTTCGCTCGATAGCAAAGTGCGGTTCCCCTCGACACGAGCTGGCTCTCTCTCTCTCTCTCTCTCTCTCTCTCTCTCTCTCTTACTCTCGTGAGCGCTTGCAACGCTCTACGATTAAAGGGGAACCCACCGAAGGTATATACTACATTGCTGACCTATCCTCCCCTCGTTATTTTTTCCGTATTATTATTTTCACCCTCTTCCACCCCTCATTGAATCCAATCCCGAAGGAGAACCGGGGTAAAGGATCGAACTACAGCGTTACTGATTTTCTTGCGTTTGACGTTTCGCTCAAGGGTGGAAACGCGTTTGTTTACATGCACGGGAAACACCGTTAGTCGAGTTTTACTACTATTTCGAATTGTAAATCAGATTTTGACCAAACTATGCTAATAAGGACAGTGAATACCCAGTCGTAGGATTTTCGACCACTTTGTCGATAAATAATTCAGTTCTATTTACAGTCGAATCAGTCAAAATTAATTCTCGGTGAAAATACATTCGTATGAGCAGCGTTGAGTTGTACCACTGTAAAATAATCGTATCGAAAAAATCATACACGGTAATTATGAGAAGTTGATCGCAATATCTTACCATTTTTTCAATTAACAAAAGTTACAAATCCGATCGGAAGTCGAAACGAAAAGTGGCGAGAAAGATCCGAATTACAGAGTCAACGTTAACGAGGAACGCCGGAGCGTTATCACTAAGCGACTTTAATTACAGATTGGATCGACGAGTCGTAACGCTCAGGAATCGACAGTGGGGATATTTCGAGTGAGAAGAAGAGTGAACCATATATAGTATATATCTATTCGACAACAATAAACGAGAGAAAGAACAGGAGTAAATTTCGAAAGTGCGAACGATAAGATCGGAAGGATTTCATCACGCGAGTGATAGTACAGTGTGCGTAGACGTAGTACCCGATCGGCTCACGCGTACACCAAGAACGGCCGATAATAATCGCGATTAGCGACCGTACATAGCTGAGACTCTGTAATACGCCCTCGGGATATACGCCGATCGGCGTTTTTTTTGTCCCTCCCTTCTCGTATCGTTTCGTTTTTTCTTTCCCTCCTCCCGGCTCCACTCGCATCTCGGGCTCGATATATATCGGGATTGCGCAAGCGACGCAACCGCGGGGCATGTTATCGAGATCTCGCGAGTCCCCGGGCGTGAAAAGTACGGGCGAGAGGCAAGAGGATATTCGACCGAAGTGAGGAGGAAGAGGAGAGCGATAAGGAGCGGGTAGGAGGAGGCGGAGGTCGGAGGAGGAACGGAGGAACGAATCGTGAAGAAAAACGTTGACGAATGATATGCCGGCCCGGTAAACGACGACGACGACGACGCCGCTATTACGTCAGAGCGCGCGCTGTTTCGTGCCGGCGACGCCACCATCACGGCTTTCAATATGTTCGAGATGTGGAGCGCGGTGAGTTCCAAGCTGGAACACTCCGCGACCTCCTCGGGTTCGCCGATACCTCTCACGTCTCACGCACCGCAGACGCCGCACACATCGTCTGGGAGTATCAAAGGTAGTGCATTATACTCACTCTAGAGATCTACAGAATGTTTTGCTCCAGCGCAAACGCCTAACATTATCGTTTCTTCGAATAACATTCTTACAGGAGTAATGAAATTTTTTCAAAATTTTTAAACCGATAACTTCGTTATTTCGTCAACTAACCAAATCTCGTTCTTGACTAACAACGAGACGTTAAATTTTCTCGATAATAGTAATCGTGTTGAATTTCCTCGCTCGAGAAGAAGAGTCGCGGAAAGGCCCAGCGGAGCAGTATTTTAACCACGCGTACGCTTTATATTATATATTGTGCATATACTTTTCACTCGTGGAAGACAAAAGCGGAGGAAAGAGCGCGTTTTTGAATGACGGCTCGTGCGAACGGATGCCTCCCGCTACTGGAGATCGTTACAAAAGGATTTTTTTCTGTCTTCTTCATCCATTTCCCTCGAGCGGCGAGCGCGATATAATGCAACTTGATGTGTCGCGCGCATACCCGTCCCGAATACGCGAGGAACGCGAGCGCGTTTCGATCGCGACTCTCGACTCTCGCGCGACGAGCGCACGCGCACGCACAAGTAAATTATGCAAAGCGAAAGTATCCACGTAAGAACGCGAGGTTGCGCAAATGAAGAAAAAAAAAATAAGAAGGAAAAAGCGAGAAGAGCTGTATGAAAAACGTCGTGATTTTTCGATAGAGCGGTTCGTTCGAGCTCCAACTTTCGATCTATCGCTTCTTATCGTTATCTGTTCGCTGCTCTATCAACGAGGCGAATTATTTTAAGATATCCGAGATCCGATTATTACTTTTATTTTTTTGATTGAATTTTTATTAATTGCTCTAAAATCGATGATAATTATAAAAAGTTATGAATACAATTTGAGAATTAACTCATTTTAAAACGTGTTTAGAATGAAATGACAGCGATAATGATAGCGAGATCAGTTTTCACAGCGGAAAAGAAAACAGCTTCTAGTTTCGGGTGTCGCGCGATTAATTCCTCTCGTTCATTAGATACCGTCTGGTTATCGCTACACCGCAGCGCCAGGTGAAGCGCCGGTCGTATTTGTATACACCGGAAGCGCACATTACGAGAGAGAGAGAGAGAGAGAGAGAGACACCACGTGAAACGAGATCCCGCGAGCGCGCGAAAAGTCGTTGACTTCCATTGTCGTATATCGAGTTCGAATATACAAACAAGTTTTCGCGGTTCTCGCGTGAGATACCGTTACACCATATTCGACCATTGTGCCTTCTCCCCGGATTGCCTAATCGCGCGTTAATTGCCGTAAATGGAGCCGCGAGTCCCTCTTAACGATCGAGGGAGAAAAAAAAAGAAACGAGATAAGAAATAACATAATAAATTTAATTTCTGCAAAGTGAAACGCAAGTCTAGTCCCCCCTCGATGACTTTCGAAAAGTCTTTTATTAAACGATTCGCGAGGCTGCAGTACAAATATGGCGAGTGATTTCGTTTCTCGCTAGAAGGGAGAGAGAGAGAAAGAGAGTGAGAGGAGGAAGAGGGTGAAGGTATACATATGTGTGCACAGTGACGCACGCTCTCCTCCGGGAGAGAGGAGCGAACCCGCTCTCGAGAGCAGCCGAAAACCGCGCGGAGACTCGCCGATGCGATTTCGCAAGAGGAAACTTCGCGAACCGGTTCTCCGAAATCGCGAGAACACTCGGCCACGGGCGAGCGAATATATTCACGCGCGAACGTGGACGGATCGCTGCCAGCGCGCGCGTGTGTCTCGACGTTTCTCGCTTTCACTTGCGAAAGAAAAAAATCAAATGGAAATAAAAAAGGAGCGTACCGAGAGCTCAACCGACAATGAGAGAGCCCGTGCAGCCAAAATCTGCTCTCTCGTCTGTATTATACGTGTATATGGGTACCCGCGAAAACAAACTCTTACGTAAGCGAGTGAAATTTCGCTATTCCAGAGTGCCCTGCCTAGAGAGGATCTCATCTCGAGGTTCTCCTTTTTTGCAGGCGAAAGTTATTTTCGAGGAAATTTTGTATGCGCTCGTGTATACGGGGTGTCTCGGAAGAGATTCGCCCACTCCGCGTGTACGTAAAAATTTATAGAATGGGTATAAGGTGTCCTAGAGTCGTTGCCTTCAGCCAGTGGAAAGGTTGTTCAATTTCGAGCCAAAATTTTGCTATTCTCATTCGATTATAGAATTCATTTGAATTGAAAAACTAGACTAGAGAAAACTGCACCAACCTGTCAATCCTGACATAATTAATAAAATCTTACGTGTTGTTATAGATACGATTAGGCGCCAATCATTTCTCGACGAAAATTCTAAAAATCGATATCGAAATGAAACTTTATTTTTGAGGCACCCTGTGTGCGAGCTTGTACGTAGAGTAGCGGGTGAATTTGGAAGAGCGATGACGGAAGGGGAATGCACGACGTAGAGACGAATGGGAAGACGAGCTGGCGCAGCTGGGTTCGTCGTGGCCGACGCAGTAGGTACCTCCTTTACTGACACAAGCCGAGACGTTATAGAGCGGCCCTCGTGTGTATACAATTCACGTGGATTGGCGTCTGCCGCTGCCGTTGACGTTACATCCGTGTCTTGGTGCTGTAATATATGTGTATATATACGCTGTCGCTGTTCACGATATCGCTACCGTCATTACCATTCGCATATTACGCTCCCGCGATATACATATACATCTCCGTCACGAGTCTGATCGCTTCTGTCCCGCTCGTTTTATATAAGCAAATATTTGTCATTTTCGAAGAATAACAAACTCTCGAACAATTTCGCTATCATTTTCACACTCTATTTGCCTACCGGACCGATCAAACAATTGCCGTATTTTCATACCCAATTTTATAGATATTCTTCCCTCGTATTTGTTACACTCGATCGATATATTTATTCTCGACCAATCGAGGGATCAATCGCACGGCGAGCGGTGCGGATTACCATTTCTAATGTCGCGGTTGCCGCGCTGATCCGACGTTAGCACGCGCGCTAATGCCGTCGACGGCGCCGTTGCCATCGCCGCCGGCGCGTTATGCTGCAGCAGCAGCAGCAGCAGCAGGAGAGCGAGAGATAGATAGACAGAGAGAGAGAGAGAGAGAGAGAGAGAGAGAGAGAAAGAGGGAGAGAGAGTAGACGGGATGAAGAGAGCCGGCGGTGGCGGTGGCGGCGGAGGTGGGAACGGAAGCGTGGGTTCCCAGATCGATACCCGCGCGCGCCCATGCACAACCCCGGACGCCCGTTTCTCTCTCTCTCTCTCTCTCTTTCTCTCGCTCTCGCTCTCTCTCTCTCTCTCTCTCGCTCTCTTCCTCCACTTCGACGTCGACGACGTCGACGACGAGCATAGACGACTGTACGACGTCGGCGAAACGTCAATACACACTCGCACGTGCACTCTTCATCCCTCGCTCTTTTATCTTCCGTTACCTTCCATCTCGCACGCTCTTTTCTCTTGAATACATCTGGCATACAAAAATCAAATTCAAAAAGCCCGAAAGTTTATCCGAGCTGGAATTTTCCGCTGTTGTGGATACGATTCATAATGCATTGTCATAATAAATCGGTAACGTCGATTGTGATTATTTAACGTGTTTTCAATAAACGGTTCTCCGCGTCTACCATCGCTCTTCATTACTCTTCTGCGTGGTTCCGCTTTTTCTCTGCTCTCCGTGTTTATCCATCTATCCAGCTTTCATGAAAGCTCCGTCGGACGTACAGTGCCACTCCCTCCACCCTTTACCGAATATAGAACAGACGGTTCTAGCCACGCATCTAGGAAGAAGACTAAATATATATTTCCACGTACGAAAAAACCTTTTTCTCTCGTTCATTTTTTCCTCCTTCGATAAACGTGGCAGACGACAAATTGACCATTTCGTTCGTAAGATATTTCATACCGTATCGAATATTGGCTTCGTGCTTTTCTTTGGATCGAGACAAATATAGATCAATGAGGGGTTGTTTATGCAAATTCAAAATTTCGAATTTAGCTTTTCTGGGACGGATGGCTAATTTTTTCAGCGAAAGGAATAGACAACGAATATATCGAGAAAATATTATTGCACGATTATATAATACATCGAGGGAGAACGTCAAGAGTGGGATTTTCTCATGGGGTTGAGAGACTCATAAGCGCGTCAGTAGTGCACGATATTATGTCGACGGACTAAACCGACTCCGAGTTAAAGAGGGCGGAGTGTGGGGACGAGGATAGGAGCAAATTGCGAAGATACGTGCCGAAGCGTGACCCGCAACGAGGAGAGGTGAGCGCGGGAATTCCTTAAAGCGAGATATCTCAATATCGCCAAATCGAATTCGCTCGATTCTCATTCGGAGTTGATAAACGTTGCGAGAAAAATAAACGAAGCGTTAATGGCTTCCTCTCCCACAAATCGAGCCCCTCGCTTCGAACGGGAATAACGAAAGATCGAAAAACGATCGGTAAATTTTCATTCGGCGTATGTAGGACGTTCACTCGAAATGTCTTGGCTCGCTCGCGCTACTAATTTAGACGTATCGCGTACGCGAGAGCCACCGTCTTATTAGGCCCATTAGCCGCGAACTTGCAAATTAACGCGTTACGTGTTTACGTATACATGTATAGCACACGTACGAGGGCGATGGGTTACGCGATCGCGCACTCGGAGAGGCTCTCACGATCGACGAACTATTCTCGCGGTCCTTCCAAAATTAGCCGGGGGAACGTTTCGAGCGATCGCGCCGTCGTCTCTCCGTAGAGGGAAAAATAAATACAGAGTCGAGAGAATCGCGATGTGGTGCACGAACGAGAAAAGAGTAACGTGAGATATAAAGCGAGAGAGAGAGAGAGAGAGAGAGAGAAGAGTGGAGACAGTTGACAAGCCGTGTTATGCAACCGGAGTCACGGTGCGTGTACGGCATTTTCGAGCACCCGCTCTTTTTTTCTTTTTCCCTCCGTGACTTCGAGAGAGACCCGCCCATTGTATTTTCACGCTATCCAGCTCGATTTTTCGAGAAAAGAAGGAAATAACCAACGACGTTTACTTTATCATTTTCGTTTGGGTATACATATGTCATTAGCGATAACGTCGATAAACTTACACCGATCGACTGGTCGTTGACACCGGAATTTCTCCCACTCTCTCCGAAATTGAAATTTTAAATATTTACTAGGTTTGTAACCCGCGGGCCACCTCGAAGTCTTGAAAAAAAGTACACGATTAACATTTTCCGTAAAAGACTTTGGATTGTTGTAAATTTGGTTCTAACTTGATATTTACGATGATAAGAGTGTGCGTTACGGAAGGTTAGGACGGAAAATTAGCGAATCAAATGAATGCTTATTCAGACACCGGCGAGACGATATTTTGGTAATTCCGTATAAAATAATTCAACGGAATAATCAATTGGTTACAATTTTATTCTTAAATAGAGAGAGAGAGAGATGCCAATATAAAAAACTATCCAGCAGATGCAGTCGTACTTGAATAAGGATAAATTTTTCGAAAACGAGTAGACGAGTCGAGTAGCATCGAATCGAATGAAAAGAAAGACTAAAAATTGCGAAGAACGAGCCGAGGGAAGGTTGCGTAAGATCACCACTACATACTTGGTATCGTCGAGGTCCTGCTTAGTTATGGCGTGAGCGTAGAACTCCACTCGCCTCGGTCATTACTGTCATTAGTATATCCCCGACATTGTGTCGTGCGCTTTAAAGGAAAGCGCTGAGGCGGCAAAGGGGGACGGGGGCCGCGGATCGATCGCGAGAGAACGAGCTCGCGCGCGCGCATTTACATCTTCTTGTCTAAAATATTCCCTCGGCTTCTTTCAATTTCTTCCCTCTCTCGCAACGATCCCCGAAGAAACGCGTCTCGATGAGTCCTCGAGGTACGCGACGATTAAATAAATTCTCGACTACAGCGAGCGCGCGCTCTCGGAGCGAGAGAGAGAGAGAGAGAGAGAGAGAGAGAGAGAGAGAGAGAGAGAGACTCGAGAAGAAAAATCGATCGCGAAATAGCTGTTTACCCAGTCCGAGTTTAAGCGAGCGCGTCAACGACTCGTGTGTCGCGTTTTCGATTTGAGTGTACACACGCGCCGTTCGAAGGCTCGCCCTTTGGGCGGAACTCGAGAGTCGTCGTCGCTGAGTTGCGCAACCCGCTGTACTCGTGAAATTATCGTTCGCGTTTAAAATGAAAGTTCGGGATAAATATACGGAGGCTCGCGAACGCGACAATCCATTTTATTACACGCTCGTGTGTGTGTATGTATATTTACGCGATGTACCAATAAAACGTTTTCCGTCGAGCTCGCTGAGAGCAAGCATCGATGTCGTTTTCGGAGTCGAACATTTACGAGCGATAGTTGAGTGGCTCGAGTTAGAGAGAGAGAGAGAGAGAGAGAGAGAGAGAGAGAGAGAGAGTGGGGTTGGGGGTGAACCGTAAGTGCTATTATACAGGTGAGGCGTGGTCTCGTACGGCTCGTTCGAGTCAATGAAATCGCCCCTGAAGCATTAAAAGCGATCGTTAAACCGCGTCTCCGTTCGCGTGTGCCGTGTAGCTTACTCGGCTTCGTTCCGACATCACTCTTCTATTCTTTCTTCTATCTCTTCTCTCTTTTTCACCTCGCCCTCTCTCGTCATCCGATTTGCCGACTCCAAATCCGAAGAACGAAGTTACGCTCTGCCCATTTCGCTGCATTGTTTAACGCAAAGCTCTTTCTCCCAGGTCTTACGTTTTCGAAACGTTTTTCATCGTTGAATCTACCGATACGTTGCGTATGCCTACTCTTCCGCTAACGGGGTAAATTACTCGTTTTAAAGAATCGAAATTCACAGTTTCGAGTCGAAAATGTATTTAGCGAGTTTAATCTTACATTCGTCTAAAATTGCGTAACTGATAATATGAAATTCTCGACAGCATTCCCTCGTAACATCTATGACTTCGACACGGAGAGTTTCACACGCGCTCTCGTATTCAGTTCTGAGCGGAAAAATATAGTTTACCCACTGGAATAAAACGACACGTTTACCATTGGAAAAACCCCAGCCTCCGATTCTCTCCGATCTCCTTGTTGCGTTATAAAAAGTAATAGAAACAAGTTACAAAATATGCACCAAGTCGTATAAAAATGGCATAATCGCTTATTAAAACGCAGTGTTACGGCTGATGCGAGAGCGCGCAAATTACGTGCGTATCTCGCGTCTTGGATACATAGAAAACGATACGATTGTGTCCGCGCGTGGCTTGCGCGTGTACACACATTTATATTCGCGAAGATAAACCGGCGAGAATCGAGGGAGCAACTTTCACAACGCGCGAGTATTTTCTGCGTTCGATGAGGAGAGAGATGCAGTTCGATTACTAACGCGTTCCCGCTCGCTAATTACACAACGGTTAAAAACCAGGCTGATCGAGTACGCGACGCGATCTCGTGACGTAACCCCTAAGGGCAATTCTGAAATAAAAATTTATTCGATCACATAAATATTTTATTTTATAATTTCATCCATTATTAAAATATTCTCTCGATATCGGGAGTGTTTACCTATAGTATATCAGCTTGGTTAATCAAGCGAATTATATTTTTCAGTCTACGAGTAATGCACTCGCAAATTACGTCTATTGAAATGCGCTCTTGCTCGAATTTAATCGGCCCGATAATCGGCAACGACGAGCAGGAGTCGAGAGTGCTCGGAATTTCTATTTTTTGTTTCTCGATTGGCTTTTATCGCGCTATCGACGAGTGTGCGGTCTAGCCGGGGTGAAAAACACATATTCGCGGTACGAAGTGCGCTATCGCTATTTTGTCATTCGCGACGCATCGTTAATTAGACGCCGAATACGGACGAGCCCGTCGTACGTTTCCCTCTTTCTCACGGCGAGAGATTCGCGAAACGGCATGAACGAACCCCGAAGGACGACGAATCGCGAGAGCGCGCGGTAAAACAAAACGTTATATACACGCACGGTGTATTACGAGAAAACGAGGTATTTCTAGAAATTGAGTATATAGAGGACTCGCAGCTGCTGACCAGATGTATAAAATAGTTATAGCACCGAGAGTGTCTATAATGATACGCGCTATAAAAGAGGCGCAAATGCGTTATCGGCCGACTTTCCTTTCTTAATCAAACACCACTTATCATTTTTTTCGAGTGCTCGTTTGCTCGCCTTCTTTCTTTCTCTCTCCCTCTCCTCTTAATTACATTGGCGTAACACCGACGATAACTCGCGCCTCGGAAGAGAATCCGCGTCTCCTCCGAGTTTCCTAATTGCCGAATCGCCGTCTCTCGTCGCTCCACGGCGAGAAATACAAAACGCGCGAGCGCGCGCCCGCTCTAGTCGGAGCGAGAGCGATCGAGGAAAAAGCGCATTCGAACGTAAAGTTCGCAATGTGTGTGGAAGACTCGAGCGAGTGAGAACCGCTGCTTCGAGCAGCCTTGGCTGAAGTTGTCGAACTCGCGACCCAGTTACACGAGCGCGCTAACACCATCGCGCGCTCGCTCACCCACACCTCTCTCGCGCGCGACGCACGGAGGTGCATGCACTGTGCAGTGTGCGCGTCGATGCGCGCACGCCGCTGTCTTCCCCTCCTCTCTTACGGCATCTCTCATACGCGAGCACCCCTCTCCTCCACCCCCTCTCCCCCTCCGGCACCCTCTTCCTCACCGAGACCGATCGCACGCGCGAGATTCGCGATTCCGAAAAAAATATCTTCCATACGAAAAACTCCATTGTGGGAAATAAGAGCAGGGGAAAAGGAGCGTCTAATATGGACAGTTGAACGTCTTATCGATTGAGCAAAGTGTCTCGAAATGAGCGATATTCCAGTTCGAGAAATTACGCATAAAGCTCTTCGATGTTCGATTTATAATTTCCGAGTTACTTGAACTTTTTCTTAACGAGTCGGAGACGCTTCTTAGTCTCATGGGCGTGGCTTGTTTCATTCACTTTATTGGATTTCGTTATAATTTAATTATCAAAACCAACGTGCACGTTAGAAGATACAGATATCAAATAATTTCCCAATTACATAATTCAAATCATCAGTCTTGTTTCAAAACTGTTTTAATAGGCTGACAAAAAAATCCAAATGACTTGAACTCACATACTTGTCGGTTCACAAGAATACAAGAAGACCAATCTCGCATAAGATGCAGCGTATTTGCTTTCCGAGTGAAGTGCGTTCGTTTGTACATACGTATGTTTGTCTCGCGTGCGGGGCCGTCGATTTATGCAGTAAAATCTTCCAATACGCACGGTTTTATCGATCCGCCGTAGCGAAAGTTCTCGCGAAGGTAGATGCAATCTCGATCGGCGATTCTTCGATTATTGTTTCGCGGGAGACGCGAAAGTGCGATAAAGAGTCGGGAGAGGCAGGTGCACGTGCTCGAGACGAAGCGTGAAACGCTGGAACGTCGGAGAGCGAAGAAAAGAGAGGGTGGGAGAGGGACGAGGGTGGTCTCGTATAGAGAGAGGCCGCGACCGATCGATACGCGAGTATTAGTTCCGCAAGATCCGTGAAGATGCGCCCGCGGCGTGGAAAAAAGTTCCAACGAGAGGGAGTGAGATGAATTTTTTTCGTTCGAAGCTCTATTCCTATACTCGTTAAAGGGAGCGAGACAGAAAGAGGGGGGAGAGAGAGAGAGAGAGAGAGAGCGAATCGTCCACTCGCAGAGTAAAAAAGTCTCGCTTCGACAAGAGTCTTCAACAATTTTTTTTCATTTCATTTAGAAAAAAACTCCGAACGTAAAGTAACAAGGTACAGCATCATTGGACTTTATTTTTTTAACGTTTCCAATTTTGCACCGATGTCGAAACGATTTATCATATCGATCGTCCAGCTGGGAGGGGAGAGAAGAGAGGGAGAGAGAGAGAGAGAGAGAAAGAGAGAAACTGGCACGCGATTCCTCGTACAGTGGTTGAACTCGGAATTAATCAATCATTAATGACCAGGCGCGTGCACGCTAGCGGGAATCTGGTATCCCGCTCTGGCGTTTCTATTGCCCGGTTATTCGCTGCCACGTACGTATCGTATATATAGGTGATAAGTTTTCTCCGAGTTTCTTCGGCAAACAGCGACGTTACCAAACGTTTTATTTTCTCTTCCCGAGCGTCCGCCGTATTGTTTTCCATCGTCCGATTTCGCAATCGGTTGACGTTATACCGCGAAACCGCATGCGAGTTTCGGTTGTAACTCGTCGCGATCAGTCCTTCGTGAATTATTCGCCATTCGCCACACGATTTCCTACGCAATATCGTCACGCGTAAACCGGGCTTGTATCTCTCTCCCGCTCTCGGTGATATTCGACGGGCAGGCGCGTCCGGCATACGTTATTTCGATTTTACGATTGGAATTAATTAGCGATTCGAATCTCGAAAAAACGAGACAAAGTCGATTATTCTGCCATTTAATCGACGATTCCGAAAAATGAAACCGCTTCAAAATGAAAGAGGAAATTATATTTGAGTAAGTCACGTTCGGAATAATGCAGTTTGTATGGCCGCGTATGTAGTAACTATTATCTGTGAGTGGAATTGATTATATTTATTAACGAGACATATGTTGTAACACTGGGGTGACTTTTTTCGAACGCAATTATCGGTATCGCACAATGTTCGTTCAATTTTACGTGTACCAATTCGATACTCGACGTCAGAGTTCGCTCGCTCTACCGTAAAATATCGTACGAAAAGTTACGGACAAGCCGATGGCACTGTCCCGCTAGCGCCTACGCGATACGATTTCTCACGTAACTGCATGCCTAATCCACCTACGGGCTCTCACGTTTTATTGCACATCTATCGTCCTTGGCGATGCCAGAGAGCGTTTGTCGACTTCGTATTCGTTCGTATTTTTCTCTCCCTCTCTTTTTTTTCTACTCGTTCGCTCTCGCAGAAATTGCTGCTTTCAACGTTTGCGCAATCCATTGTCTCGTACGCTGGAAATTTCCGAAAAAGCCGGCTCTCGCGTCGCGCAACGATATATCGAGGTGGGAAAAAGTCGAAACAAGAAATTCTCTCCGCTCGACGATTCCGAGGTTATTAATAGAGTCACGGCGAGCCGATCGAGCGACCCCCGCGTCGATCCGGAAATTCGCGCGCGCGAGCATGAAGAAAAGAACCGAGGAAGGAAAAAAAATGAACTAGCGAAAAGTTCGCGGAACCGTGGTTTCTTTGCCGGCTCGAGTGAAAAAAATAGGCCAATGGGAGATCCCGCGAAAAACACCGGCTAGCGCTCTGTGTATGCGCGCTTTACGTTCGTGAAACACGCGAAAATGCAACGCGCGGTCGGCCGGTAAGTGTCCCGTCAAGGTTGAGCGTATATCGCTCGACGTGAGAGCGAGAAAGAGCGCAGGGAGGGAGAGAACTCGATCGACCCGATCCTCGAGAAGAGGGAATTCCAACTTCAGCGTGGAGGATTATCGATCCGACGAAATCGTTCCACGGGGCTCGCGATAATCCGATGTACTTATACTGGGTATCCAGAATAAATCGTATCATATTCTTCGCATAGATGATGAAAATACTCGAGGCTTGTTTTCAAATTCTCATTAAACAGTTTTGTGAGATTTCTTTTGAAGAGGAATGGCTAGTTCAGTCGGACTACCCAATAATTTATAAATTTTCAATGAGAGAACAACGAGGACAATATCGCTCGAATTCACATTCACCTAGAGGGGTTGAGCTTGTTCCAGGACACACTGTATATGTTTATATATAGGAGTATAGCCGGTGCGTGAGCGCACGTGGCGAGTCGCGATGCGGGCGTGCTTTCTAAATTTCACCACACGAATGCTTCGGCAATGTATCGAACCGCTTTCGATTGAGTAATGAAGAGAATCGAGGTGACGTATAAAAATCAACAGAACGTATCTCACGCAGACTACAGTGGGTGCGGTATTAGCGTAATAACCGCTGTACGACCGATTCCGAATAATTTGTTCGGTCGTTAAAACGCGACTTCAACGAAGCTCGAATCTTCCTCGCGAAACAACGGCGAACGAAAAAAAAAAAAATAACATCGTGATTTACGAGCGAACGAGATGATCGTTCGTTCACTCGTTTCGAGAGCCATTATTCGCGAAATGCAGTCGTTCGCTGGCGGTTTAGACGAGCGTTAGAATGACGAACGCGCTGTGCGCATTAAAAAGAAAGAGAAAAAAAATATTCAATCGCGTATATTGTAAACTGCGAGCATTTACCGCGGTTTCGCAAGCCGGAGAGCACCTGTGTTTCTCTTGAGAGCTAATTACTTCTTCTCGGGCCGAGAGCGAACAGAGAGAGGAAGAGAGAAGAGAGGATTGAATCGAGGAATCGATTTTAAGAAACTCTGAAATCTTGGCTTCTCGCATCTACCGAAGTTGAATCACTCCGAACGGTAATCAAACCGGCATTGATTCGATCCAAAGTTGATTAATTTCCAATTATTTTATCTTTCTTCACATGCGAAGCCATAAATGGTCTCGATTGGTAGACGAGTATTAAAACTTCAAAATAACCAAATGAAAAATTCAACTTTTATTTCTTAATTTCAGTCATTATTGTTGATCATGCTTTGAATGACAAGCATAATACGATTCCAATGATATGCCTTCGATACACATTGTATTCATTAAAAATTATACAAGAATAACCTAAGCCAGTCGCTGACGTATTTTCATGCACAGCAGATTCCGACGATATATATAAGCGAGGGTTGAAATTGGTTTAAAATTCCGTCTTGGGAAGAATTTTCGTGGGGTAGTGGCGAGGAGGGGGTTGGTCGAGTATGACGCGTATAGCGGTAATCGCGCTCGCGCGCGCGCGCTCTCGTGCCGCAAAACATTGCGGAGTCGGTATATAGATGCACTTCGTAGACGTCGGCCGATGTGGGTCAACCGCGAGCGCGCGCGACGGACGGTTCTCGACGGAATCGCACGAGGAGGTACGAGAACGGCCGACGATGTTCCTCCTCCTCCTCCCTGTACGTGTGCCTTAATACAAGCCGGCAATCACGTTGCGCACATCTGGGTCACCGGCGTACCGGCGCATGCGCGTCCGTACTTCCACCGGTCGTTCACCGCGCAACGCACCACCGCTAGAGTGAGAGAGAGAGAGATAGATAGAGAGAGAGAGAGAACCTTCTTTATCTCTCTCTCTCTCTCTCTCTCTCTCTCTCTCTCGTGCCGAGTTACTAACCTTCCGACACCCGCGAGCCAGTTTAGCCTAGCTCGTATTGACCGCCGGAAAAACGTTGACTTTTCTTTGCACGATAATACGGAATCGAGGGGAAGCGATGGAGAGGAGGGAGGGGGTGGTTTTGATAAATCAGAATGCACGTAAAGGGAGAAGTCGTTCGCCAGCCGGAATTCCCCTGGTTTCGGGTTACCAGGAAGTGATCGATCACCGGAATAGGTGCACCGGAGTCGAAAAAGAACGGCTTGGTGGATTTCGTCGCTAATTTTTCCGACGTGTTCTTTATATTCTCTCTTTTTCGTCTCTCCGGTGGTACACCCGACTCTGTCTTTTTCGTCGGCCCGTCGGCGATGTTCCTCGATGCTATTAACGTACGGGCCGGCCCAAATTCGCGCAAACCCTTTCGAATGCCGCGCGATCTTGGCAATCGGCGGTGTACCTGCGCGAGCTGAGAGCGCTCGTCGCGAGCCGGTCATCGACGAGCTAGCTCTCGAGAGAGTGTCGCAACGATTGCGACACCGTTATCACTCATTCTTGTTTTTTGCTCCCGAGGAAATTGTAATGCTCATTTTTGCACGATATGTACACAAATAAGAGAGAATTCGCGTCCTCTCTCCGCTTGATATTTCACTCGACGCTCTTACGTAACCGCAGATTAGTCACTCTCGTATATTTTTTATTTTATTCTCGGCGAAACTCGGAAATGTATAGCTCGCGATTAACCGATCTATATTCGCTTCGATTTATCAGCTGTTTCATCCTCCCGAGCAAGAAGTCGGAGGGTAGAAAAATGATTTTAAAAAGTTTTCCGAGGCAGACAATTCCTTTCAAGATCCTCAAGATCACGTATTCCACCTTAAGATGAGTTTCGCAAGGCGGTGTACGTACGCACGTCGTAGAGAAGAAGGAAAAAAGCGAGACACGCGATTTATACCTATGGGAATGTATGCTCGACGAGTGCTCGCGAGCCTCGATGAGAATACCGTCACGCGCGAGCCTTTATCGTGGAAAAATGCGCCTATGTACTTTGGCGCGATGGTCCGGCGTTTCGACTACTGTAATGGGCCGGGGTAACCGAAAGAGATATAGAGAGATCGCTATCGGAGGAATCTTATTTATACGTAGTTGGGAAACCGCGAGCGAGGTGAACTCGACGCGGTTATGACTATAACGGTGCGCGCGAGACAAAACTATCTGACGCCGGGATCGCAACGATATTCCGTGAGGCAACGAGAGGATTTTCGTGTAGATCGATCGGGACCGTCGAGTGTTTCGTGGCCGGGTATCGCAACGTTAATTACGTAGCGGTACTCTCTAAAATCGAATTTAATATCGAACCGATTTTTTCACCTAGCTGATGAAATAGAGTAAAAATTATCAGTTTTTGCAAACTGTGTACTGCTGTACCTAACTTATTACCGCTAAGAATATTTTTGATATTGCTTCGCAAATAGTGTTTTACCGCTAATGAAATTTTCGTGAATTACGAAGATTCGAGACAGTTTCGCCGACAGAGATAGAAGAGAAAGAAAGAGAGATAGATGGGGAGAGCATCGAGAAACTCACCTTCGTGAGCCGATCGCGCGTCGGCAAACGGCCTGACCTACATACGTTCCGCGATTCATGGCACTCCCGGCTCCCGACGACAAACATGTGCCGCTCGCTTGCTCGCTCACGCAACGTGTTCGCGATCGAAATCCGTGCGACGAAAAATCGAGAGGTAAAAAAAAGTGTTTGATTTGCGCCTTTCGATCGTCTCGGCACCGATTTAATAACGAGGAGGGCGTGCGATTAATGTAATAATCGTATACGCGTGCACGCGGATCGAAAACCGGCCGTGTTTGCTTAACTGACATTCCGTGTCCTGCGGCCTTGAACTAGATTGCCGAACCGATGCCGGATTAATGTACTCGAAGCGAGGGAATCGATCGCGTCGTTAGGTGAAGCCAGGATGCATCAAAAATCGATGAAATTGCCCTCGTCTCGGATGATCGTCAAACTCAATTGTTTTTGAAAATTATTCGCAAATGGTGATCGCAACTCATGTGTGAATTACTTATATCATTTTACGGTTTTTTATATTGACTTTCTTTCGCTAAATTGTCGGTTATTTTGTTTAATTACTGATAATTGCCATATGTACCAATGTGCGAGACCATATTTTTATATTAATTTTCCTCAATTGAAAATTCGGCGACTCGTTTTTGTTCTGTTACCAATACAAATATTGGTACGAATACCAACCACCATCCAAATACCATCCACTAGTTGGAATCTACCAACTATCGAATGGTTGAACAAACTTCGGAGCGCAGGATAGGAATACCTCAATTTCTCCATTTCTGGCTTTGGACATCGAAAAATCTCCATTTGGAGTATAAAGTTGATTATTCGGGATGTTTGCGAAAATTTATTTTTTACCTGCCACTCGACTTTTTTCGTCGCCATTACCATCGACGTTTGTGTCAGCGTCGTCGCGGTTAAACACGCTCATTGAGCGAACGTTCCGCGACAAAAAGGAAATTGCATTACATCATGTCGTTAACGCGCTCCGACATTGTAAAACTCGCGGGGACTCTGTACTCCCAGAAAGGGAGAGAGCGAGAGAGAGAGAGAGAGAGAGAGAGAGTGCGAGCGGAAAATACTGAGGATAGATGCAAAAACGAACGGACGAACGCGAAACGGAGAAAAAATAGCGAATGGCGAATCGACCGGTTTCAGCATCGCAGGCTAGACGCGCGAGCCCGCCATTCAATTGAAATCGCACCACTCCGCCGCTAACCGCGATATTTCCCAACGTTGTACCGTCTCTCTGTTCTGCCAATTCACTCGGCTTTTGTTTACAACGAGTTTTCTATCGTTCGTTGGATCATCGCCATCTTCCGTTATCAACGTTCGCGATAATAATTATTTTGTAACATCGATCGACGTTGCCAAATAAATAGCGAAAGAAATTTCAGATAAACTTTTAGCCAGAAGATCGTCATCTACCAACAAAAAAATTGCAGATTTATAGGATACCCAGTATATCTCTCTGTTCTCGGCGGTGAATTTTTATAATTCGCGAGCAGTTATTCACCGTTCGCGTTTTTCCAGGAATTTCGCTAGGCCGCTAACGAGGGGAAGAATGAATTAAAAAGCCGCTATGTATATATACATATTATACATATACATAGACACGAGCGACTCGGTCGAACGATTATGCGTATACACACGCGCCCGTGCGTGAATGCAGAACGCGTTCTATTCCGCCTCTCTCGCGCTAGCGTTCATACCGCGCCCGAACGCTTATCTCCGTCTATCTATTACGTGGCTCGCGGTGCTATTACGTTATACACGTTCGAGCGAGGCTTTTTCGAGCGAGCGAAACCCCGTGGGCCTCTACGTCATCTATTTTCGCCAGTGGAACGAGTCTCGCGTTCTCCTTCGATTTTTTACACTCGACGAAAATTTCGGTGCGCGAGTCTTCGATATATCGCGCGAGTCGAGCCGACCGAAGTCGACGGACTACGCGAAATCACCGTGAGAGACGTATCGTCGCTCGATTATTTATTTGCGAGCGTATTTATAGAGTATTACGAGGCGCAGGTTGGCAACCTCGTGCGCGGTTATGCAATGAATGAGAAGAAGCGGAGTAACGCGAGACGGTAGGCGAGAGCGAGAGAGATGGAGCGAAGCGAGAGAAGAGGGGAATAGCGAGACGCGCGCTGGTGCGACGAAGAGAGGGGCACAGGAGGGACAACTGTGTGTGCGTGTCTATGTATGTATGTTTGTACGTGTGGGGCCGAGAGAAACAATGACACTTACGGGGCGAAGAAAAAGCGAGACGCTAAATCTGTACGCGAAAAAAAAAGAGATCCGAACAGGTGGAGCGAGATGAGAAATATCGGAGGAGGCGGAGGAAGGAGAGAGTGAAAAAATTGCGGAATAACGGGACGGGAGGGCCGGTAAATTGTTCGCAAAAAGGGATAAAAAGGAGAAAAAAGGAAAGAAGGCGAGGCACGGAGCGAGGGTAAACCTCGAGAGAGGTGGGGGTATCGATAAAAAGAAGCGAGAGGTCGCGCGAGGTTCGATGCGGGCATAGTTGGACGGAGACGGAAGATAAAAGAGCTCGCCGTACGTAGCTAGACGTAAACCGAGAGCGAAGAGGAGAACCGTCGAAATAACGGAAGAAGAAGAAGACCGCGGAAAACTCGAGCGAGTAACGGAGCGACGCCGAGCGGTGGGAGAAATCGTCTACGCGAAGGCGTAAAACAAAAACAAAGTTACTAATATAGATCGGACATTCTCGGGAGGCGGTGAGAATAGTGAACGGTGAACGTAGCCGAGACGGGGGAGGGAGGCGACGGAGTCGAATAGAAAGACAAAACTGGCGCGAGAGACGAGCGAGTCTGTATAGTCACCGTTTGTTGACAGCGCGAGCTATGGATAATGGAAGCGACGAGTAGAAAGGGAAAAAAGACAGCAACTAGCTGCGATAACGCTGTTATTGCTCCCGAACGCAAGTGCGCGCTCGAGAGGAAGAGAGAGACGGAGTAGTAAAACCATTCTGTTGTTTCGCATTCCCCGTTTCGTAGTGTCATATACTAAATTTACTCCTCCTTTGTTCCTCGTCTCGAGATCTCTCTCTTATATCTTTGAGAGCGAGAGAGAGATATACAGTAGAAAACATGACAAATAAGTGCATAGGTCAATTGTCACAAGCCGCGTATTGTTTGCGATCCCCCGTCCACGATCGATCGCGATCCGGTCGAACATTGGCGAGTTTTTCGCGAGAGAGGCGCCTCGAGGAAACACGACACCGCGCGGGAGAGAGAGAGAGAGAGAGAGAGAGAGAGAGCCTTAACGAGCCGGCGCGCGTTTTAATAAAGGCAACGTCGCGGGCCACGAGGACACGAGGTTTCGTGAAAAGCGCCTCGTAGGTACCTCGTGGTCTCGCGCGCATTTCGTACACGCTTATCCGGCTTCGGGCGTTTCCGCTCGCGCTCGGCCCTCCCGCTGGTGTGTGTGTGGAGGCGCGGGCGGGCGCGATATATACGAAAAGAGAGGGAGAGGAGAGGGAGTTCGGCGCTCGGCCATCATCGGCCGAAGCGCACGCAGTTCAGTGACCCGGCGCGAAGCGTCGCGCGTTGGTAGTGGGAGACACGATTCGTTAGGGGGGAGAGAGCCTCTCTCTCTCTCTCTCTCTCTCTCTCTCTTTCGCACACGCTCGTTCGTTCTGACATATCGCGAGAGATGCCAAGCTCGCCCGGTCCCCGAAAAACACCTCTCCGTGAAAATCCGGGAAAAGTGTTTTAGAAAATTCATGCCGGGATTAGTCGCCGTTCGAGTTTTCGCGAGTTTTTCCATGGAGGCTCGTTGGATCATGCGGACGTTCCTCAGGTAACGCGCAAGAGAGAGAGAGAGAGAGAGGATTTTGGACAAGTTGGAGTGTATGTGTGTATCGCCCCCGCTAAACGATAGACATACGCTCGTTATTTATCTATCTCCCTCTCTCGGCTTTCTTCGCATTTCCACCTTCTCTCCTTTCTCCTATTTCTCGTGACTCCCCCTCCTCCTCCTCCTCTCTTTCTACACTTTTCTCTCCCCTACTTTCTATCTACGTCGCGCGGGCGCCATGTAAAACGCTCTCGGGATATACATCGTGGCGAATCTCCCGGGTTCCTCTCTCTCGTTGGGTCTTTCTCTCTCTCCTTTCATAATTCTTCGCGACGTCGGTTACGTCGCGCGCGCACCTCGTCGCGATAAAAAAAAAGGCCCATCGAGAAGTCGTTTTTGCGAGAATTGCTGCATGGTTGTAACGTGCGCGCCGATTTCACCCGGCTCGAATAGTAACTACGTGGCTATGACGCCACACCAGTCGCGATGACCCGCGCTCTTCTCGTACCGCGTGAATTTTTTCGGCCGTGAGTAGTTACAGTGTTACAGGATACTCGAGCGAAGAAGTCAAAAAATTCAGTGACGAGTTCTGTGATAGCGCTACAGTGAGTCAGTGTGTGTGTGTGTCTCTCTTCTAGATCTAAAGTGCAGGAGTTGTCAGGAGGGATACTGTGATCGAGTGAGCGTTCGTGGGTGGTGGGGGGAAAAGGGGTAAAGACGCACGCGAAATATCCTCAATCAAAATGCACTCTCATCGTTCCATCGCTCGCTCTTTATATTTTTCCTCCTTCGCGACCGTATACGTACGTTTCGCCGAATTTTCCTCTATTACCGTTCAACTTGTCAAATAACGTCGACGAGTTATATTTCTCTTCATTCGTATCGCAATATCTCAATTTCGCTATCGAAAAGTGCTTATTAGAAAATCAAACAATCACACATCTGCATCTCGCGCGATTATTGGCTTATCGTAGGCTGGAACTGTTGGCTTATCGATCAGCGAAAAAAAGATCGCATTAGAGTCGAGCGACGCGGGAATTAAAAATATATATAACGCCCGTGATAGTCTGTGCCTTTGTAAATCGTCGCGTATGCGATCCGATAATAGTTAGTCAACGCGTACGCAGTTGACTGCGGACAAATAGAAAGCGATATCTACATAATCGTCGATAACCGATATCGGCGAGGCGCGGGGCCACGGGGCCGATAATCACGCTAATAACAAAAAAAATCTCTCTCTCGCTCCCCGCTCGCGTTAACCAACTCGCTCGACTCGCGAGCGCGGTTGCCGAATCGCGGCGCGAGTACATTCCGAGTACAGTCATCGCCAGAAATCTCGGTCTGGTCTCCTCGTCGCCTCTCAATTTTCGTTATTCCGACGATGCTCCTCACCGAGAAGAATAATATCCGCGAAATATTCGAAAATAAATATTTATAAATTTGGTATTCAGCTAAATTGTTAAACTAGAGATATTTTCTCTCGAAACTACCGAGAGTGCACGATTCTCTCCTCGGTTTATTTGAATTTTTGGTGTAGTATATTTTTTTACAGTGCATCGATCCTGGGATCTCGAATAATTATCCCAGGGTGAGATGGAGATAGAAAATCGTATAACGATAGCGGCTACATTATCGTGACGTCGTTAAACATGTCGTTTCGACGGGAATGCACAGCCGGGTGGAAAAAAAAATAGGGGGAGTCAAATGGAAATAGGGAACTCGAGGGAGGGTGAGAATCATAATGCGTAGGGTCGAGTCGAGCGATCGTTATACGGGAACTCTTACGGAGGGACGATCGAATTGCCGCGATAGACGAAATAAAAAATAAGGAAGTCACCCCGTAGAGCGAGCAAGGATTGTACTGTGTACGCACGGCAAAAGGCGTGACGCATGTCGAAGATGCGGAGTGCGCGAACGGGAGAGATAAAGCGAGAAGAGAGGGAGAGAGAGAGAGAGAGAGAGAGAAAGAGGGATAGAGATAGAGACTGAGAGCGCACGGCCGGGTGACTGTACTCCGGGTTCATCGTTCTCGGTTATATAATGTTCGACCGTATGGTGCAAGCGCCTCGACGCTACTCGTGGCGCTAGCGCGCGCGGCCGTGTCGGCGACGAGAAAGAGAGTTACAGAAAGAGAGAGAGAGAGAGAGAGTAGCCGAATATCCTCGGCTCGTTTCAGCTCGTAGGCCAACGTTCGATAGCGAGACCGAGTTATACATCTCCACTCCCATTTTCGATCCATCCTTTCCCTCCCTTTTCTCTCCGCCGCTGTATCTCTTCCCCTCGCGCTCGTCCTTCGATTAATGAACCGTCGGGGAACAGCTCGACGAAAATTACGCAAGACTCGAATTTTAATTTAGACCCGATTATGTGTGTTCTCTCTCTTTATCTCTTGTTCTCTCCCTCGGTAAATAGCGGTAAATTGCGAGGGGAATCCGAGCTCGTTTAAAGATACGACCGTTTTTATGCTCTCTCTCTCTCTTTCTCTTATTTTTTCTCGTCTCCCAAAGTCTCTCGAAAAAGTCATATGGGCATTATGAGTCGTTAAAAATAGATCACGTGGGACGCGCTGCAGCGAAATCACGTTTTGGTTCTTCGGTATTGAGAATCGTCGATCTTCCGGTTCTCGCGGCTCGGGAATATCCGACGAATCCGTCCCAACGTTAGACTATTAATAGTCGCGCGTACGAATAGTCTAGGGCGAAAATTGATGTTCCACGAGCCCCGCGTCGGATCGATTATTCACGCGAATGACATCACGCAGTATCAAATATTTCTCCTTTTTTCCCTCGAAACAGGCAGGATTCGGAATCGATCGGATGGTGCGTCGCTAAAAACGCGACCGTCCCCCGCCGGTTGGTTTGATTTGGTGAGAATAGTGAAAATAGTTCGGCAAATCGCCGATCGATCGGTGAGACGGACTCGTGTAATGAACCGTAAATGAGACGAAAGAGCGATCATAAATGGAGGGTAGTTTGTCAGTGTTTGGTGGGCCTCACTGGAGCGCGGACAGCACGAGTCCGCAGCCGACGGAGGGACCCAGGACGAGATGTCCCATGGAACCAAACAGTCCCGGGAATGCGCTCTTGGATGAACGCAGATTGCAAGCTAACTCGATACGAGGTATCGAATTTACTGGAAAATCGAAACATCGATGTCGCTACGTCTCCGTACAAGATGTCTCAGAATTACTCAGACGTAATAGACAGCTCGCGAAATTCTATCAAGTATTTTACCCTTTTGAAATCCGAGATTTTGTAATCTATATGGAAAAGAAATTTCCGTTCTAAATTACTGTCACTACTACTACTATTATACTATTGGGATAACACACTATTCGAATGATGGTATTTCTGGAACATCCTGTATAGCGAATTTATACGAGTGGACGAATGAATGAATTAACAAATAACAAAATATTACAATCTCTTTGAGAGTTGTATTTTAAACTCTGAATTTTTCTATTTCCAGCCCAAATCGAGATAATCCCGTGCAAGGTGTGCGGCGACAAAAGCAGCGGTGTTCATTACGGAGTCATCACTTGCGAAGGTTGCAAAGGTTTCTTCAGACGATCTCAATCGTCCGTGGTCAACTACCAGTGTCCGCGCAACAAGAACTGCGTGGTCGATCGCGTCAACAGAAATCGTTGCCAGTATTGTCGGTTACAAAAGTGCCTACGCCTCGGCATGTCTAGAGATGGTGAGTTATTAAAATTTTCAAATAATTTTTTCTAAAACTATCAATATTTATACTATCGATATTATCAAAAAAATAATAAGGATTATTAATCAATTATCGATAATTCTTTTGGTTATTTCGCAAACATCTAAAGCAAAATATTTGACGAAATTCATCGAAATATCAATTCTTGTTTACGTGGAAATAGATATTCGGTCGGATTAAACGTTTCTTTTCTGTGTAACGATAAATTTATCGCGTCGCGGTTTCACGACGCGACGATTATCGGAAGCGCCGTCTCTCGCTTTCCTGTTTAGCCGCACACGTCGAATATCGTGTGGTAGAACGTCGCGCGTGCCGCGCACTATTCGGGGTACACGACCCTTTATCGTTGCTCGTCCACCTCCGTACTCTCTCTCTCTCTCTCTCGCTCTCTCTCTCTCTCTCTCTCTCTCTTCCTCTCTCTCTCTCTTCCTCCCTTCCCTTGCAGCGTTGCTCCATCCATCGCGAACGAGCGCTACACCTTATCGGACGCGCTCGCGATACGAGTCGCGAGTTACGAGAGCTAAACCAACTTTTCGATCGAGGCGAGATTCACCGCCCGCGAACACCCACTCATGCCACGACCGTGAAACGTACAACTCGCTTCCGGAAAATCTATATCGGTTACGGAATTTCAGCTGAAACTCGCTCGACCGATAATGAAAAATTTTTTTAATTAGCCTCAAGGAGTTATTCGTCGATACAGCAATTTATTGCCGCGCTGGAATGTGAAATCGCGCACTTTTTTTATCTCGATGAGAAAGGAATTAAGAATCTACGAGCCGAGGAATACGAATGGTCGAGTGTACCGTCTTATCGGCTCGATAAGCCGCGTGACGTACGTACGTACACACTGTGATTTCTCGCGCGGGAGTTCGTACCGCGATTTATAAATAATCTTCTTTTTTTTCCTCTCTCGCGACACTGAGAGTTCGCGGGGACGGCCGAGGGGGGAAAAAATTACAACCGTCGATCTTAACACTTCAATGAACTCGGGTGACTCACGTCGATCGTGTAATACACATAATCCGAGAAGCGTGCCCCGAGACAACGCTCTCGATAAAAACCGAATAAAAACGAGACTAATGAATATAATTGCACGCGCGATAAAAATACATCGTCCTTCCGAAATACGTACGAGACGCGATTCGCTCTGTTATTCCCGAAGCTCCCGTTAAATCGCGAAATGTAGTAGGCTATGTACACATAATGGGTAGACGCGCCGATCTCGCGCACGCGCTCTCTTCCTGTTGCCGTCTCCCTCGCTTGCGTTTCGTTCCTTCTCGCTTCCCGAGACCGTTCTCGGTTCTCCAGTCTCTCGGTTGATCACCCTATCCTCTCTTCGTCCGACCGACAGCAGTTTCAGCCGGCAGCTGATTCCAGAGCGTCTCTCTCTCTCTCTCTCTCTCCCTCTCCCTCTCCCTCTCCTCGCTTCGATTTGTCATCGTCGATCGTTATCGCGATTGTATTAAAAATTCAAGATTCGCCGCGATGCGGCACGCTCCGAGATTCTACGCGCGATAAATTCCTCGGACGATGAGTTCTTCTCTTTTCGGCTGTTTTATCGAGAAACGTTTAACGTGTTATCGTGACGTCAGCCGAGAAAAGTGGGTGAATTGTCGTGATACCGTCGCGAAATTCAGAAGTGCGTCACGCGCGCATGGAGGATCGACTCGAATCGGATGCGGGTGATGCGTTCGCGCCGATAATCCGCCGCTCCCCTCTACAGTTAGAACGGTTTATTATGCTAAAGCGAGGGCGTAATTGGATTAGATGAATATTGTTTGCGTTTAAACTGGAAAGAATAAACTGCTAATTGTATAGAAATGTATATTCGAGAATTGATTATACCTCAAAGTATTTCTTTAATAAAAAATGTGTATAACGTATGTATAATTAATCGGTGATAAATTATACAATGTGTATAAAATTAAACGATAATGGAAATAAAATTGAAATTCCGTAATGAAAATTCTTTCTTTCTTTATCCACAGCCGTGAAATTCGGGCGCATGTCGAAAAAGCAGCGTGAGAAGGTCGAGGACGAAGTCAGGTTCCACAGAGCGCAGATGAGAGCTGCTTCCGAAACTGCACCCGACAGCAGTGTGTTCGAACATCAAACGCCGAGTAGTTCGGATCAACACCATTCGTACAATGGAGGGTCAGTATCCTGGTTATCGAATCGCGTTAAATTTGTTTCTCTGCAGTTTCACCTAACTGTCATCATAAAACCAAACTGTGCACCATTCACTAACAAAGACCGATTTCACGAGAATTGGTCGAGCGATTCGAATCACCGAGTCTGTCTGGACTCGCGAGTCTGCGGACCATAGTGATCGCATTTCTTGACAAAAAAAATTGATAACTCCGAAGAAATTTCACGAAAGTAAAAAAAAGTATCGATCCAGATTTCGAACGTGATAAATCTAATGATTGTATAACTTTCGCAGGTACGCATATGGCGCGAGCGAGTACGCCTCGCCGCAGCCGGGTACAGGTGGCTCGACTTATTACAATCATCAGGCAATGACGAATTACGAGCTGAGCGCCGATTACGTCGACAGTACGACGGCCTACGATCCGAGGCCCACGCCGGCCCAAGTACCGGACACCGTGGCACCCGACACACCGTCGGCGGTTTCAGCGACCGGAGTCATACCCAACGTGGTAACCACTGGTGCGTATTTTCATTCGGATTTTCCGCTGAGGACGAACCCGAATTCCGTCCCGATAGTAGCAAAAATTGATTTAAACTGTCCGAGTTCCGTCCCATAGATTGACTATAGCGTCCGAGTTCCGTCCCGATTAGGATTACCCCCACTTTTCTACAGATTCCCCTACGACGCTTATTTCTGCATCATATTCTCTATCGGATATTTCTATCATTCGTTAATTTTACAAAACTCTAACATCCTGAAACCCTAATCTTTACGAAATTGCAATTATTACTATAACGGGTGAATCGCACGGCGCTCGGCGCGCGAAGCGCGCGCCCCGCGCCGTGCTCCCAAAAATATAATAACATTACAGGCAGTAGCTAATCACTGCAGGGACAAATCCTAACTTTTGCTTAAATTACAGTTTCTTTATTAAAATTATAAAAGATAAATTACATGGCGCTTGGCGCTGGAGGGGTAAATATGAGTGGTAGTGGGGGAAATTTTCATGGGACGGAATAAGACTGTCTCGGGACGGAATTCGGACGTTACCGAAAAAAATACGGGACGGAACTCGGAATTTTTTTACGCTTTGGGACGGAATTCGACTTCTCCGTCCGCGCTGACCTCGCGTCACTCCTCCCTAAAACCCCCAGAAGCTAAAAAAAAAAACGAGCGCACAGATTGGAACCTCGCGATAGAGTCCACCGATTGATTTAGTGGGATCTAGGAACGCAAATACGATTAATCTCTTTCGAGTTCGAAACTGTACGTCCGTTTCCCCTCGGTGGGTTCTCCCTCTCGAAGAGTACCGCCCTTGATCTTCTCGCAAACGACGTTGTGATTTAACGCCATGCGTGCGGTTGGACTCCGAAATAAGCCGTTGTGATTTAGCGAAAATCTTACCAAGACAAATTTATATTACGGGAATCGGTCACTCTTCTAACTTTCCGGAGGATTTAAAATCAATCCGAAACTCATCAACGAGAGCCCGGAAGAAGCTTTCAAGTTCAACGATCGGTAGACACCCACGATATATGGCGAGAAGATCGATATGTTTGTTCCGTGCGGCGCACTTACGTCGGGGGATTACCCGTGCGAAAATTCTCGAGCTTGCACGCGTAACACAACACGGGTGGCGTTTGATAGAGGGAGAGAGAGTGAGAGTGAGAGCGCGCGCGAGAAGGAGAGAGAGAACGATAGAGAATGAGGGGAGGGGCTTGGTGGAGGGCACGCGGTGAACTTTGACTTTTGGCCGAATCAGGAAAGTCGCTGTCAGGCTCGACAACCGGAAGCAGTACGGGCGGCGGGAGCAGCGGCAGCGGTGGTGGCGGCAACTCGGGAGGTGGCGGGGGTGGAGGTAGCGCCGGTGGTGGTGGTGGTGGTGGGGGTGGTGGTAACGCCGGTAGTGGTAACACCGGTGGTAACAATTCGGCCGGTGGTGGCGCCACCCAAGCCGGAGGCGGCACGACGGGCGCCGGAAGTGCCGGCTCGCTCAGCGGCGGTGGTATCGTAGCCGTCAAGCAGGAGACCGCCGTCGAGTTGGCGAGCCTCGGCCACGGCTCCTACACGATGGTAGACTCGACGACCTTCCTGAGCGGCCAGCAACAGCGGGTCGCCAATCAGCCCGACGACGACGAAGTACCGAGTCAGCCCAGTATGTCCCATGCGCGATGTGAGATTACGTTTGTGTCCCCTTTTCTGCATGGGCATGAGACCAGCCGCTCTTTTTCCCTCGACGATCTCACCCTTTTTTAGTTTCTCTCCTCGACGTTCACTTTTTTTCAGTTCAGTCTTTCGCTCCACGAATCGACTTTTAGTTCTACATCGTCAAGGGTATTGGTTCGATCGACTAAATGTTCCGCGAGGGGGGATTTTCAGGGAACACTAAATCGATGATCTTTGTAATAACAAACTATCTGTAATAATAACGATTGTTGTGAATTAATTGAAATATTTAGTCGATTAAGCAAATTCTTCTTCCCGATGCAGTTTTTATTTTCTACTTAACGTAATGGCAGATTGTCTTGCATGGCTTTCCGAATTATTCACGATTTTTCATCCCAGCAGAGTTTTGTTTCGGCTTGACCTATATTCTTCTCGAATTTCTCGCTGTTCCACGAAGTCTGGAAATTGTTGTTCGCGAGTGTGATCCGAGTTTTACTCTTCGCAGATCCGGCGCAAATAAGCGAGCTACTCTCGAAGACGATAGCCGACGCGCACGCGAGAACGTGTATGCTGTCGACGGAACAGATACAGGAGAACTTCCGAAAGCCTTACGATCTGTCGCAAATGATCTATTACAAGGACATGGCGCACGAACAGTTGTGGCATGACTGCGCGCAGAAGCTGACTCTGGTTATCCAACAGATCATCGAGTTCGCCAAAATGGTACCTGGTTTCATGAAGCTCTCGCAGGACGACCAAATCGTTCTTCTCAAAGCAGGTAAGATTTTCTCCTTTTTAACGCGAGCGCTCGGATGTGTACATACATTTTAGTTTGCCACGTTACGTCACTCTATCGATCTGTGTGTATTCATATAGGTGCCTTCGAGATGGCCGTGTTACGCATGAGCAGGTACTTCGATCTCCAGCAAAATTGCGTCCTCTATGGCGAGACCATGCTGCCGCAAGACGCATTTTACACAACGGACACGGCGGAAATGAAACTGATTTCTTGCGTATTCGAAATGGCTCGAAGCATCGCCGAACTGAAGCTCACCGAAACTGAGCTCGCGCTGTACAGTGCGGCAGTACTTCTGAGTCCAGGTGAGTTCCCTACCGAGCCGAGAATGAAAATCGATCGGAGGATCGGCAATTTATCGACGAAACGAGTACTCAATTTGGTATACCGATTAAAATCGAAATTTTTGCAGATCGACCAGGATTGAGGGGACTAGGGGAAATCACAAGGCTCTCTCAGGCGGTGATCCGAGCTCTGAGAACGGAACTCGAGCGAAACCACATGGCCCCGATAAAGGGCGACGTGACGGTGTGCGACGCGATCCTCGCGAAAATTCCCCAATTGCGGGAGATCTCGCTACTCCATATGGACGCGCTGGCCAAGTTCAAACGGTCGGAGCCCCATGTTGGTTTTCCGGACCTCCACAAAGAGCTTTTCAGCGTCGACAGCTGAACGATCGACGCAGCGCAGGGCGTCCCGGTGCTGCTTAATAAAGCGGAACGCGAGTAACACGGGGCCTTGCTCTGTAAAGGTGATTATCCGCGACCCAAATCCCTTACAATCGTCACCATACAGCAATCAGTCGATCACGTTCTTTAACGAAAACTTGTTATTACTTTTTGCAGATTAATTTCCTTCGTAATGAACGTATTGGGCCTTAAATAAACATAACATTGTTATATATAAAGTATACATAAAGCAACATAAAGTATATATGAAAGATATATAGAAGTATATAACAGATATAAGATTATATATTATATATAGAGAGAAAAAAAACAATGGTGCGAGTGCGAGAGCATGAGAGCGAGTTAGAATGAGTGATATTAATTTGATTCGAGATAAAAAGAAATCGGTTGTTATGATACGTACATAAAAAAGTATATATTGTATTGACTAAACGAGAAATACAAATTCTGGTTATGAAACCTGCCAGGGTAGTCCGAGGATGATGCACACTCGAGGACTGACGTGTAATTAAGAATTTCGATCGGGTCGCTCCGACAGACAGTGAAAACAACGCGAATAATGCATACACAGTGTAATTAATGTTAATAATACGAACTATAGGAAAAGAGTTTAGTGCGAATTAAAGAAGAAAAAATAAATAAAAGCGATCGAGCCTATGTACACGTTCGTCTATGGACATCGTACTGCGTACAAATAACGTGATAAAATGTTGTAAACGTGTCCAAGATCGAACGGTAATCGAGATCGATCGATTCAATTCCGAATCACGTTTCAACCGTATGTAGAGGAAAATTAATTCTCCGCTAGCTCAGAACTACACATTAGAACTCTCGTATAAGAAGTAAGCCGGTACGATCGAAATTCGACGGTCCTCGTTAATGTGAATACGAAAATATGTTAGATTAATTTTAGTCCTAGGACCAGCCTGGCCGATCTACAAACGCATAACACAGCGAGACACCTGCGCCACTTCGCATGTCGAGTCGCGCTTTACACGAAACATACGAACACACACACACACACACACACACACACACACACACACACACACACGCAAACACAGAGACATCAGCGCGAGCGCGTAAATAGCGTTAATCAGATATACAATTATTATGTGCGCATTAACGTTTTTGGTACTGAGCAGCACTGTCTGTTGTCGTCTCTTTATACGTAAAATACGTATTTCTTAAATAATATTTACCCCTTCTACACACTCGATCCTCGTCTCTATTCGCGGATGAGCCTCTCGAAACGTTTTTACGCACCGTACCGGGTTCTCTTGCTACCGTCGACGCGTGTAACGAGCGAATTCTTTCAAAAATTTCTCACATATTCGTCGAGCGTTAGTTTCGGAAATAAGCGAGAGGCTACGATGTACGATTTTACAGGTCTGAAGTTTTTGATTAATTTTTTTATTCTCGATTGATAATCTTTTCACTAACAATTGACTTGCGTGTGAATTTATATATCGGAACTCGTGGGCGACCGTGAAGATTTTAAAAATGTTGTCGATATTACTTTTGTCCGAGCCTTCGACGGGAGCAACGACGAATTCGTCACTGTGCGCCGACTGATACGTTTTCGGAAGGCTTGAAAATAATTAACTTATAGCGAGATGAAAAAAAATTTAAGAGATACATATTATTCTGCCGATTAACAATTAAGCGCGTAGAATTCTTTAAAGGAAAGAAACTGTAGATAATACATACACAATCATTAATACGCGCGAGTGCAAAGTTACATCACCACCGACTCCTTCCCACTCCTTTTCATCCTTATCCCCCTCGTTCACTCAGAACCTTTAAAAAGAAAATGAAAAATGAAAACACTTCACACAAACACAATGTCGCAACACGTACACGCGCACGCACGTTGCAATTAGACGTTATTATCGCAATTTGGAGTTAAATTTTATAATATATAATATATAAAGAAAAAAATATATATGATAAATAAAAGTTGACGGATAATATAAAGTTATATAATATTATATCTAATTGAAGGTGGTCGTAGTTTTTTGAGGGTAACGTAAATCGTGCACTATCTTGTTTCGCTTTTCTCTTCGTTCTTCTTTTTTTTTCTTGTAATATATATACATATATATATACATACATATATATATATATGATATTGTTGTAATTACAGAGTTTTTATAATAATAATCATTTTACAATTATTGCGAACGCCGTTGCTCCGGTGTTTCGTTCAAGTACCTAATCGATATACATACACTCGCAGACTGTATTCGGCAACTTTACGTATCTATCTGTAAGATTTTTTGTTATGCATCGTGATGCAATTGAACCTTCAGGATAAGCCTGTAAAAAACTAGCTCTCGTTTTCACTCCTTCCCGAATTGTTACACGGTTACGGACAATCTCCTTTCGAATTCGACCCTCTTGTACTTATATTCTTAACGTTTAACGCGATACGCGAAAATCGTCTGATCGTGCGAACTCACGCGTATGTTTTCTTCGAGAGCGTATAGAAAGAAAGAGGCCGAGAGATAGAGAGAGAGAGAGAGAGAGAGAGAGAGAG
>NCVS01000363.1:54052-92404 GCA_003055095.1 Goniozus legneri
AGAGAGAGAGTAAGAGAGAGAGAGAGAGAGAGAGAGTGTGCGCGCACATTAGCGTGGGTTCACGATCCCCCGAAAAATCACGACCGACCTTGTGCCGCGATTGACACGCGCGCACGTAATCGCCTCGACTTTGATTGTAGTGAGTAACGAAACTAATAAGTTGCGCGTAGACATTATTAAACGGTTAATGATGAGGAATAAAAAAAAGTAAAGTAAAGTTAAAATACCTTTGCGAGCCCGCGCGATGGTCACCCGTGCGTTCGCAGAATTGCAGATAAGGGGAGTAAGGAGATAAAAAACAATATATAAGAAGTAAAAAAAAAACATTAGTTCAATAAGTCTCGAACGGTAGTGCTAAGGGTATCGTTTTCTTTGATGAACTAAACATAATTAATAATAATCACGAAACGCAATCAGCTGGTGCCGCTATATACACACGCGTTATTCGATTGATTGTTGTAATGTAATTCCGCGCATGATTACTCTCGAGAGCCCGACGAAACTTCATCACCGAGTAATTATACAGTTCGAAAAACAAATAATAAAGCGCTTGTTAAAATTTTACGTTCACGTATATCGACGGCTTCTTAGCAGTTCTTAAGACGAGTACACGAGATAAAATCACATACAGACACGATAATAAGAAACCAAAACACCAAGTGACGCGCGCGTTCATGTGCACCGGCATAAAGCAAGAAAAAGATAGAGAATTCGCTTCCCTTCGTCCCTTCCTGAATAATATATTTATGATCCCCAGTATCCGGATTGTGAAAAAAAAAAATAATTGTGATATTTGAAAGTAATTATGAGTTACGTGTAGTAATTTAATTATTATTTTAATGTTTGCTCTCCCGTCACCGACCCCCCGATCCCACATTCTGGCCATTTTTTTTTCTCCCCCCGTTTACGACCTGTTGATTTTGTAGAGGAATAAAAACATACACAAAAATGTAGAAAAACGAACGTATCGTGCGCATGCATGCGTCGAGAGTGGGAAAGCACGACATTCGGGACGTTCGGATCGACGCGAGGTGTCGATGAAACGGATCGAGAGGAGCATTAGGAAGAGAACTGCGGCATCTGCGCGAATCGCATCGAGAGGTCTTCACGCGTCATCCCACGGAGACCACGAAGAGGATGGTACCTGGCGAGACGACTTTAGGAAACGAGAAAACGATCGAAAATGCGAAAAAAAAAGAAATAAACGACAAAAAAAATCTAAACACCAACAATGTGTTCTCGCCGACGCGCGTGTACGTGAATATTTTTCTCGCGGGCGCGCTCGTCGGTGATTAATAATCGCGGTGCCGATCTCAAGATGCAACCGTGGAGTGAGACAGATTTTTTAGCGTGGCCGAAAAATAATCGGGTCGAGGGAGAGCAAAGCGATGAAAAAGTGGAGCGAGAGTGATAATGAAAACGACACCCAGGACGTGTACAAGAAGGAAAAATTAATAAACGCGCCAAGTATAAAATAAAATGGGATAAATAAAGAAAACGATATGCGATAACGAGGCAGCTTTCCAACCTCATGACCGTTTTTTATTATATTAAAGTAATCGTAGGAAGAATTGCGTTGCGAATGTTATTTAAATATTGTAATTAAGGTCGACGAGTCGATGAAGTTTGTTGTTGCGGTCGGGGGTTTGTGAGCGCTCCCTTTTTTATTTTTTGGGGGGGCCCCCCCTCGACGACGCCGCGCGCGATATCGAAATGTGATTTCGATCTGGCGCGCGGTCGATAGGTGAAAATTTAAATTACGACCGACGAATCGTACTGCGAAGTGAGTTTTAGTGTTATTATTGTTGCGCGAGTTTAATTCAGTTACACGCGTTAATATTAGAGATATTTAAACGAGGCGAGAAAATAAAATAAAATGGTATAAAAAAAGATATAGATAAAGAAGACCGTCATGCAGTTGGAAAACTCCTAGAAACATAGTCAGGATATAATACACAAGTTGCAGACACCCTACTGTGCGACTGTTGCTTCAGTTCGCTTAGAATTAGCGATTAGGGAAGAGGAATATCGCGATTTACGCAAATTCATTAAAGTATCTTTTAATTCGAATATACAATAAACATATTGATATATGAAAATTATCGTATTAAGACATCTATGTATTAATTTTGTTATCGAATGCCTTGTAGTTAAATTTAATGAAAAAAAAAAATCTAAATGATAATGACGCGCCCGAACTCTGTAAAAAAAATGGGGCGATGATCTCTAATTTCTCAATATGATTTGAGCGCCACGAGAAGGGATATGTATACTACAAAGTAATCTGTGCGGAAAGTAGAGAGTGCGGGTATTCTAAATTAACCCGTTACGCATCAGACTCATTTTTCGGGGAAATAACAATTCTACCTTTATATTTATTTTTCAAGAAAAAAAAATCTATGTACAGACAGTAATAATGTGTTTATCTTACATGCTTTTCTATTAATTTACTAGAAATAATAAAGATATAGTAATGATATTGTTATATACATTAATACCATTGTTTTATTATTCATTTCCCCGATAATCTCCAAAAAATTCACTATCTTGATTCTGAAACATTTCAGCTGTGGGAGTGTGGGTACAGCGCATGCGTAAGTATGCCGCATTTGCCGCTTCTATTGCAGCCCTGCAGTCTTGCAGTTGACAGTTCACCGTGTTTTCCTTTTATGAGTACAATCATGAATTTAGGTATATTTTACTGACTATCTCGTTTATAATACATGTTTTTATTATAAAAAAACATGACATCGATCTCCGTTTAATTTGGTAAGTATAATTATTATCATAACCTACACATTTGATATTTCCACTACTGTGTAATCATTATTTATTGATATTTTTAGATCAAATAGAATATCGTAATTATAAAAACAGAATCATGCACTCTCAGTGGAATAAGGAACGTTATCGTCGAGAGCAGGAAGACTTTGTTTCCAATTATGGAGGTTCTACGCCTCAAGAGATTATCTGTGTAATTTTACCTTGTATTTGTAGTATTTTATTAGCTATAACAACCGTAAGACTCGTAGAAAAGTTTGTTAATAGAAAAATTCTGGATTTTCTAGAATTTGTATTAACGATTGTACCGTATATTCTATGCTGCACAATATTATCCAAACAAATTAGTCTGGTATGTGTTGTTATGATTTCTGCGTCTATAGGTAATGTTTTGCTCATGTATGGGATGAAATATGATTTACCAGATATATTTTGTCAGCCTATTAAAGGTAAAAGACCATTTATCACAAATTTTAGGTCAATGACCAATATATTAACAGCTGTATGTATATTAGCTGTTGACTTTAAAATTTTTCCACGAAAGTTTGTCAAAACAGAAGCGAATGGATATAGTTTGATGGATGCAGGTGTAGGTTTGTTTGTTTTTGCCAATGCTCTAGTAGCCCCCGAAGCTAGAGATTTCAGTACATCCACGAGATTAGGATTTGTTAAAACCTTTACGCAGAATGTCAGAAGTTGTACAAAAAGTTGTACACCACTTTTGTTGTTGGGATTTGGTAGAATGGTCGCTGTTGAATTGATAGGATATCAAAAACATATTACGGAATATGGAATACATTGGAATTTTTTTATAACATTAGCATTTGTGAAATTCTTCACTAATGCAATGACGAATACTATAAACTCTAAATATTCTTTGTTCTCTGGAATATGGATTATAGCGATGCACGAATATATCTTATCTATGCAAGGATTAAAGGATTGGGTTTTGGGTAATAACCCAAGAAATGATTTTGTTTCCGCTAATCGAGAAGGTTTGGTTTCTATACCTGGTTACATTGGGCTGTATCTAGTTGGTGTAGCTATAGGCAGATTAATACATTCCACTTATCAAAATTCTAGAGTCAGTAACAGTGGACAACTTACGCAAACCTATTTAAAGATCAAAATACTTGGGTATGACATTGAAGCAAGTTATAATGAATCAATGATCCTATGTATTAAATTGTCCTTAATATCAGCTCAAACATGTGCAGCCACCCTATTTTGTGATTCGTTTTTTGGAGTTTCAAGAAGATTAGCTAATGCTGGGTACTGTGCTTGGATTCTTACTTTGGGTACTATAATTTTAACACTTTTATTACTGATCGAAGTCGTGACTGATATTATTATGTGCATTACATCGAGTTCTACGCACGTAACGCAATCAAAAATTAGGAATAGTCGAACTAATGAAAGAAACGAAAGCGGTATGAAAATTACGTCATGCTCTGTTGGGAAAACTTTAGAGATTTTTGAGGCTGTCAATTACAACGGCCTGTTCTTTTTCTTATTTAGTAACATTATGACTGGAGCGATTAATATGGCAATACGCACATTATATGTTGACCAAATGACTGCTTTAGAAATATTAGTTGGTTATATGGCTGTGAATATAGTTTTGGTAATGATATTATACCGGTGGAGAATACAAATAAAGTTGTAAATTGCATACAGAAAAATTCCCATTAATTTATAATAAAAGTTGTTCAATTAAAATTTATTATCAGCTTCTCACGTATTATGTACAATTTTTATAAAAATAAAAAATACGTTGGTAGCAACTTTTTTCTTTTTTGCACTTCATCTTTTATATCTAATCTTAGGTTTTACCTGAGTATCAAAATATCATTATTTGTAATAATACTATAATTCATCTTTGGATCGCGCTTCTTGATTATCACGATTTTTATTTTTTACAATTTGTCCTTTATTTGCTTTACTAGAAGTTTTATTTTTGACAGAATTTCTACTACTCTTTCCACCCAGATGCTCTGCTTTTTTTAGGAACTCAATAAAGGCATTATGGTATTTGACATGATTTTTCGCTAAAGTTACAATCCGTAGAAATTCTTCAACATCGAAGCTATAATTTGTGAACTTGGCGTGAGCACCTCCTTCTGGATGGGTGCCCTAGAAAGACAGAATAATTAATTTGGTTTACTTCGTATGAATTGAGAATAAAGTTTGTTATTTTACCGGATCTTGTTGAATTAATTTTTCGGTATCCGTCCAAGTAAAATATTTAACACCACGCAAGCGTGCCAGGTCTTTGTAGCAACTAGGATCTTCACAATGATATCTGAAAAAATTTTAAATGGAGAAAAATAACAACATTTTTTGATAATAAGTACTTACATTTCGAATACAGCGGCCCAATCGGGAAGAAACAATGAATGAGTCAAACCAGCTCCGTGAATGCCAATGAAAATATCAGAGTTTCTAGTTATTTTCAATTGTTTCTTGAACGGCACGGATTTGTTATATACAACTTTTTGCACATCGTATTCCGGATTTTTCTTTAAGGCATCTATTAAATCGTCTTCGTTTAATATCCGCCTATATTGAGTGTCTCTGCTCAAAAATGTCACGCGGATTTTTCTATTTTTTCTCTTTATAAAGGGTATATTGAGTCTGTGTAACACGTGTTCCCCAAAGGCCTTAAACAACCCACTTCTCTCGCAGCCGTATATCTAGAATGAAAATGTTTCCTCACATATTATATAAACTATTTGAAATTTTTTTTAATGATTAATAATAGATAATCACAAGTGGAGTGTTGTAATACAAGCCAAATATCATCCTAGGCAATAACGGAAATACCAGATTTCTGAAACAAACTGTCTCTCCGCGAAATGTTTTTAAATCCCATAATGGATTGCTAGTGAAGGCTTCAAATGTATCTTGAAATGCTGAACGATAGCTGAAATGGGATAAAAGTAAATGTTTACGTACTGTACTTAAAATAGAATTGTTACAAACCTATAGCTTTCCCAAATCATGATATGATTGTCCCTACTGAAAACAGACGGATGTGAAAGATTGACGTGCAATGAAGCGTAAAGATTTAAGAAATCACAGAAATGATGATACATGTTGACTGCTGAAACAAAATGAACCAGATTAACGCGAGTTGTAACCAATATCAAAATTTCTTGTTCTACTCACTGGCATCAATTTTCATAACATACGTAGGTTTCTCTATAACAACGTCACAGTCGCCTGAGACTATCGGTCGTCTTTTTAATTTGCGAAAATTTCTTATCTCTGGTCCCCAAGATTGTAATGGACTTATATGATCTGCATTTTCTTTCAATCTATCTTCATACATACTGAAATGAAAATTATTATCAATTTTAAGATACTCCTCTTTTCCTAATTTAAAATCCTCCGCGAACTTACGTGCAATAACCACCAATTTGTCCTTCTTTTAGCACATCCATTTTGTATCTGATTGGTTCTGTTCTTTGCAAAAGATCTGTGAAATTCAGCATAACATTTCTCGCACGGCAGAATCTCAGATGCTCCGAGCATTCCAGCGACGAATCGTCCTGATAAAAGAAATTTTTTTATTCATATTGTTTAGAATCAACTTTTATCATTACTTACTATGAATAATGGTTCGCAGAGTATCTTGAGTTCTTTTCTTTGAGTTTTCACGTAGCCAAAATCACCTTGAGTATGAAACGTTTCCAGTTGAGCTTTTTTCGAAGACACCCATCCTTTGTGATCGCCTGGGCAGCGAGGTATCGCGAACCAATTTGACGCTTTACAATTCGCCTCGTAGCCCCAACATGCTTCGATACCTAGCGAGTCCTTTGATAAAACAGAAATATTTTATATTTCAAAGATTATTCCTTATCCATCCTTTTAATATTCAGAATTTCATATTGTAACGAAATTATTTACCTTATACGGACAAGAATCATCGTTACGGCACTTTTCGGCCTCCGCGGGAAACGCGTTCAAATAATATTTCACATGATCAGCTGGTAAGTTGATGCTTGTGTAATTGCCGCACGTGACACGTAGAGCAATAAGAATAACGAAAACTATCGTGCGTATCATGCACGAGCACTTCTCGGTCATCGTCTCACAAACTTCTACAAAATGAAAATAAAAATAAGAAGTAATACGAGGCGTGATATGGCATAGAACATTCGCGACACGGCACCGCAGACGCCAGTGAAAGAAGAATCACCTGTACCGCTATTTACAGGTGGGTGTACGAATCCTTCAACAGTCGACACACATCGCCTACGCAATGGGATTCTTATAATAAAATTTTTTTTTGTTTATATCATGCCGAGAGGACTGTGTCGAACACACTACCTATATTCGTTTAAAAAAAACAGAAGGATATATGCAACGTGATCGAGATTTTTCCAATAAAATCATATCAGAGTTTTGATCCTCTCACACGGTGGTACGATGCCGGACGCCGGTCGGTCATATAGATATTTATTCCAAAGATTACATTGTTGCTCGAATTGTCAGAATTAACTAAATTTGTTCTACGTGTTTACTTACAAAGTATAAAAGGACGTCAACGTTCTCGCTGACATACACCTGCTTCTTACGAAGAGAATATCGTGAACCCATACGCGAATACATTTGGCTTGAATGCCTTTCACGACTTTCACAGAACGCCCTGTCGACCGCCTGGCGTCGAGTGTTTTTAAAATGGCGGATCACGCTCGTACATGCTTGTTTTTTTTCACTTCAACTCATGAGTTCTCAACTTCTACAAAATATATCAGATATAAATTAAGACAGTAACTCTTCCGAAATGTACAAAAAATTTCAACCGGTAATTTAAAATATTACAATAGATTTTTCGTTGTTTACTACAAACTGTCAAAGGATATGAAATACTTGAATTTGATTGGTCCTTAAACATTCAAATGAAGATATATGATTCATTTAGTAAGATCAATTTTCATCTTACCAACAGTTGGTAATAAGTTACTTTACTGCTTGTCAGTTAAGTTAGTTTACACTCTACATGTATTTGTTACCAAGGAAGAACCAAACTTGGGCTCTTGAAGTTCAGATGGCGCTACTGTTGCGTTTGAGAGGAAGCCGTTAGTTGTGCTATTCGAGTTAAAAAGTTTTATAAACTCGAAATAATCGTTAATTTGAAAAAGAATTCTTCAAAAAATATACATATAAGCTTTGAAAATTTCTAAGGAAGCCAGCCATTTGGACTTCTCATCGAGAGTAGAGGTGTGTAGAACATTATTCAAGTACGATTCTTCTAATTTTTCGAACGTATATCTATAGCTAACTATGCCAAGTTCATTCTCGTCGGGAAATAAGTCGTATTATCGTTAGTACATGTTGATCGTAAATGCTCTGTAACACAAGAATCGTCGGTATAGAGACAAGGGAAATTTCTCGGTGGTAGAAGAACTCGTTACGTGCTAAATAAATCTCAATACAAAGTCAATTACGGTTGGCAGCTATGGCCGTGTCAGTGGGCGTGAATGGTTCGCAGGCAAGTTACGCATTTGCATCGCCGGGTCCTTGTGTACGTCGTACCTCACTTTGATTTACAAATTCTATCCGAGAGATTAGGAAACATGACTGACAGTCATGGGGTTCCGTGCTCTCGCGCGCGGTGATGTCGCCATCTTTTCCGGTGAATTTCGAGCTCGAGCTGTTCTTCCGACCATACGTGCCTCGTGCCGCTCTCGTTCTCGTTTTGAAAATTCCGCGAGAAGGGAGAGGGATTTTATAACGGGCTTTGCGAATGACGAAAGAAAAAAAAGGAGATAAATCGAACAGGCCGATAATTGAAACGAGAAGTGATACGAATCGTAGACAAAACTAATTAACTGACATTATAATAGACAATATAGCAAATTGCGGTTATTGAGTGTCGGAGGCGCGAAATCGTGGCTCACGAAGCGCAACGGGACCAATCGATCCTCGCTACGAGCGTCAATGCGAACTCGGGTTCATTAATTATCCGTTGACTCGCGATCGCAGTGAGATCGGCTTAATTATAATTGCGTAATCGGCGAAATCGATCAATGTATCACCGCGTGGTCTCGAGGGGATTCCAAACGGGTCTCAGTGGGAGCTCTCGTATTTTGCGATCAACAACAACGGCTACAATCTGCCGCATTCATACGCTTGTTTGCGCCAGGTTATGGTTGCTCGAGGCGGTTTGTAACGCTTTTTTGTCGTTCTCGCAAATTCACGAATAAAAAATATTAAATCGAAACAAATTTCGCGATATTTTCTAGGAAAATGAGATGAGTGTTTTCTTATTAATGTGTATTTTTCAGAAAAGAAACGAAAATCTGCTCAATAACATCTAATGTTATGTTATGATTGGAGATTTATTGAAGATTCACGACCGTGCATAAAACAATGAATATAAGACGAAAGGTTATTGTCTAATCAGTGAGTAATGTCTCATCGTCGGATACACAAGGTGATTGTTATTTACATTAATTTTAATTAGGTATAATTCAAATTTAAAAAATTGAAATAATCTTAAGTTGTTATAACGAGAATTTTTCCACTCGATGCGAGACGTGAATTGAATACCTATTTACGTTGTAGATGCTTGGGTGTAGAATCGGCGTGCATGATGAACTACTCATCGTATCTCATGTGGGTCGAGCACGAGGCGCATTGTCATTATGAAAATGATCGCGCGTGGTTGGGCACGACGGGAAGCGCGTCGCTGGTAGTTCGCGCGCGGTTCCATTGTCAATCATGCCGGTTATCGCGTCCGGAAAAATTCTTATAATGGAGTCGTCATTTTTTCGATTGGCTAATAACTAATTATCGCGCCTGTTACAATGGCAGGGTGGTCGATTGGCGTTTCCAGAGGAGGGTCTACGATCTGGCAAATAAGACAGCTAACAATGCGAGGTAAGGTTCTAATTTTGACTTCTTACTGATCGTACGAAATTATGCAGCGCGAAATAAAGGTTCGAAACTATTGATAGTATACTATTAGAATAGTAGGTAATCCGATACAATTTCTCACGGAAGTGCAGTAAATTGTGGATGACTTATTTTTAACGATCTCGAGCACAAAGTCGCCGCTTCCTCCATACCGATCAATTTCGGACTTAAAGCGAGCGATAAAGAGAAAATTTTAGTACGACGCGGAGTCACTCACCGCGTGGAACTCGACGCGATAAAACTAGAAGCGAGATTGCGCCGAAAGCTAGCCGCACGAGGAAATCCGAGAAGCCTTCCGCGATAACGAAGAGAGTGCCTCGCGCGTTACCGAAATCGACGATGACTCGCGCGTCTTTACGGACTCGCGGTTCCGTCACTCGCTCGTTAAAATCGCGAAATTGACAGAACGATTCGCGTTAGAGCCCGAGCGATAAATTCCAATTACCCGTGTGAGCGTTCGCGGCACGCGCGAATTGATCCCGCTCGCGATTTGCATAAACGCGATCGCGAGGCGGTACGTGTGGGCCCCGTCGATGACTCGTTAGACGGACTCCGTAATGAGCACTCGCATTCGCCCAGACACTCCTGTAAACTCGTCGCGCGTGAATCAGCCCGTTTCCCGTTCAATGTGCATATACGCGCATGCGATTATTTCCACGAGCTAGAGCGGGCTTTTCATTGACGCGGAATGAGATCGTTAAATGGCGCGCGCTGGGAGTGACGAATGGTCGCGCTGACAACGGCCGAGAGCGTCGCCGCGATCTAGCGACGCGCGTATATTCGCCCCGATCGCAATACGCGTGTACATACGCGCCAGTACCGAAGCTCGCTATGAATGAATGTGGCGCCAAGTGAATGGAGTGCGTCTGCGCGCGCGCTCCCGTGCCCACGCACTATCCTCCGACCTCTCGCGCCCGCTGATTTATTTTTCCCGATAATCGTCTTGCGAAATCCGATCGGCGGACCGGCGAATTAGGCCGAAAGAAATTTCGTATCGGTACGGTCAGAGGGTAAGCGCGTTCCTTGTCTCTATCGATTGTTACATTATTCGCAACGTGCTTTGGTAGCAATTATATGACAGGTAATAGTCGCCAGTGAAATTCGAGAAGGTCAAACCGTCGAGGTAGGAAATTGAACCACCCACGTGGAATAGTTACAACGTCGTGTCATTCGCGGGTTGTAAGCTTTATTGTCGTTGGTTATAATTTTCTGGAAGAATAAGCTGTTGAAATTCAAATCTTTGTCCAAATTTTCGATGACAGTATTAATATACAATCGTACCTATTCATCATACAACATCAATTTATAATATTTCACACAGGCAATTATTACTGGCACTCCCCCTCGATAAATATTTTTATCGAGGTCTCTCGTGTTCTTGGAAGCGCGAATTTCGTACGAAATACTTGCGATCTTTGCCATATTCGGTAATACGTTTCATTAGTCCGAATCTCGTGAGCCGAGCGAGTGGGTGAGGTCAGCAGCGCGAAGGGTGAGGGCACTTTGTTGCACCGCGTTATTTATGGCGACGTTCCATTACGAACTCTTAATTGTTTGACTAATGTGCGGCTAACGCGCTGCGCAAGGTCCGGTTCAAGGGGTTTCACTCGCGTGACGCGACGGATTCTTGACCCGTGTACCCGCGAGTCGACGCCACCAGTGAAATACGATATGCTATTAAAAAGATCCTTATCGTAAATATGTAAAACTAAACAATAATAACGATTATTGTTGTTTTTCTACTTTTCGTTAAACATCCTTTCTACCATTTTTTCAAGCTATTCAATTTATTGAAAATCAAGAGCAAAATGAATAATATTCGTAAAAGAACAACAGAGAATCGATCGTATACACAGATATTACATAATAGTACAAAGCAGACTGTCCAATCATGCGTTACAGTTGATTCTCGGTAGAATAAAGAACGTGAAAGGAAGAACGATAAAGAGTAATAAAGTCTTCGGTGAATTTAGAAGTCGCGATAGGGCGTGAAGAACGAAGGCCAAAATTTAATCCTCGGATACAATTTGGCCAATTATCCCGATTAATCGAGATCTCGATCCTACCGGGAAGGAATTCCCCGTAGCGCCGACGAGATCCAAATTCCACCCGCGGCTCTTTCATTTCTCGCCTCGACTTGGCACCTGTCGGCCACTTCATTTTTCATCCCTGCCGAAAAAACCAACCGACCCTGTCGGAGTTCGATCAAATATTGATTCTCGAGAGGCGAAAACATCGAGGAGGCCTCGAAGAGATCACCTGCTTGTTAACCCAACGAGCCGATTTCGTGCAAATTTTCATTAAAAAGTTATACAACTTCCGAGTAAAATCTAATTTTTTTTTTCGGATCGGATCCAAGGTGTTCTCGAAGGATCCGAAATTGGTAGAAATTAACTAGGATAGATGAATATAGACTCGAACGTGGTAGAAAGATGAAAGTAGCCGAGGTGAAGAGGCCAGAAAGGAAGAGAGGGACGACGTGCACCTGCTAATTTCGTCGAAGGGTGACTCGACAGAAGTCTCACTCGTTGGTATTGTTTTTGCGTGCAGGTCCGGCCGGGGACCCCCGCGGTCTCGCCATGCTTTATCGCGGTCGCATCGATATGCCGCAATACATATTCGATAATGGAGATCGGCTGCTCTCGGACGGGTTTCGCCCACCTTGCTCCCCATCGTGACCTCCCTCTCTCTCTCTCTCTCTCTCTTTCTCGTTCAGGACTAATAGATCATTGAATATGTTGATGGAACAATACAAGAGAGGCAGAGAGAGAGAGAGAGAGAGAGAGAGAGAGAGATGGTATTACTCGGCGTTAACGGAGCCTCGGAGCCTCGCTTTTTTTTATCCTCGAACGAAAGAGAGACGAGAAAAAAGAGCCGAGACGAGACGTGAAATTCAATTTATCTGATTTATTTTCACGAATTTCAATGGCTGTCTCGGAAGGGCGAAAACGATACGGATACCGAGAAGACAGTCCGCTGTCCCGCTTCGATAGTGCGCGAACTCTTGGAAAGTGTTATCGTTAAAATAAGATCGGTACCTCATCTACCTATGTAATATACAAATACGTATACAACAAGTATACGTGTACGTTTTATACACACGAGTACAGGCGAGTACCTCTCGCGTTCTCGTGTTTCTCTCGCGCGTGCTCCAGCCCGCGAATTATTCGCGACACGTGCAGATTAAACCGGCACCTTCTTCGCTGTTTCGACGTCTCGGGAGAGCCGCGGAACGAAAGAGGGAAGAGTAAGAAGGCTTGCGTGTCTCCTACGTCGCCGCTAAGGCAAACTGCCTTTGCGACTCGCGAGCGCGCGCCCGCGGAGATTGGAACGATGGGATCGAATGTCCACGACGTGGCTTTCTCGGTACGAGGGTATACGTGGTGCACGGTCCACCACAGAGGCAGACGCAAAAGTTTTCACGCGATGCACCCGCGCATTAGCCGTTAGTCGACTTCAATTATTTTAATGGGTAGAGAACAAAAGTAAATACAAAATGATATACACGAAAGTATTTTTATTAAGCTCGTTTAAGAAGAGGCTTTGCAGTGTTATAAGAGCTCCAGATAAATTGTAATGTTAAAATTTTCGGAGGAAGTAATTCACGGTGTATCGTGATCGAAAATCGATCGAATAAGGAGACGGTATTGAATTAGCGAACAACTTTTAAATAAAAGCAATCGAATTTTACGGTAGGAGAATCTGCGTCCCGTAGTACTGTAAATACAAACGTCTCGTATTCTTATCTATCGGGCGCTTGTTGCTCCCGCTTCTATCTGGTTTCCCTCTATCGAGCGGGAAGCTTATACGCGACACGGGAGTACGGTGTCTCGCTCTGCGTGAAATCGAGAATCTCTCGTTTACCCGGACACTGCGTGCTCACGTATGCACTCGTACAAACGATTAAATTCCTCTTAGCTCGAATAACGTTGCGTCGAACGAAACTACTCCTTGCGCTGGTGCTGGTATGACTAATTCGCCGATTTCTGCCGGTCTCAGCAGCGGCTCACCAAAAATTCGCCAGCTCGATTTCCGTCACAGCTGCCGTCGCGCGGAATATCATCTCGACGTTTGCTCGAATATCGTATGACATTGAGAATTTTATACGTTCCGCGTGATAGAATCGTATGAACGCTCGCGTCTTCGCATTGATAAAAAACCGTCTGGCTTGCAAGTGCGGATGGAACAAGGAAATTTCCCCCTTTCCATAGAGACGCGACGAACAAAAGGGCGCTTATATTCCGTTCGAATTTTTATTGACGAACGTCGATAACGGTGCGACACTGAGTACCGTTCGTTCGCCCTGTCGGGGACCCAGGATGTCGAACTTCACCCGCTTATGAATTAATATTTTGCCCTTTTCAAGGGTGCAAATATAGGTCGATCGCGATCGGGTTCAATAGGGCGCTAGGATTCGGATGAGTGCACCCGGAAATACCGATGACAGGATATAACTAGCGGATTTGAGGTACCGTTTCTTATTGATCTTCTTTCATCAAAGAAATCGGGTCAAAAACGGGGCACAAATATTTTTCTCATCTCTCGAATGCAATACAATTACCATTAGGGTAAGAAGCTCAACGTCGAAATAACATATTTAACATACTCAGAAAATATCTTGTGTAAATTTTCTCTAGTTAAAATAAAAAGTAAAATGTTAAGATGTCGATTTCAGAGTACTCTTTGTAAATTGTGCGATCAATTTAAACACTTTGTCCGCGCTTCGCAACGCTTTCATACCGTAATTAACTCGTAAATTAATGCGACGTCATGTGCAAACTTTCGAATTACCGACGATTAGGACTTGGGCGCGTATTTTCACGCGTTTTCTCCTTCTCTCTCTCTCTCTCTCTCTGGCGCTCGAATAATAACCAATCCGTTATGAGCGATCGGCATTTACCACATCGAGAGAAACTAATTACCGCTGGCTAGGCGGGCCCACGGTATATAGGATCACAATGAATCGCGTCTGTTTCGCGAGGATCGATATCGATCTAAAGCCGCGTTATATCGATGAAGAGTGATCACCCAGCGATTTCCCCAACCATTACGAACGATGCACGAACGCTATTAACTTCCGTTAAAAAATTCCATTGAATCTCACACGCGATATCCCTCCTTTTGTTTGATCGTCGCGTCAATCTCGAAAAGGAAGTCACTGTTCGTGCGAACTATAAACATTTGTAAAACGGTCCCGTGTAGGGGCGTTATATATACACCGCGAGCTCTGTGTAATTTGTCGGTCGTGCCAAACGACGATTAATTTTCGCATGTAACGAGCTCTTTCGCGTTCGTTGCGTTACGTATGCGTGAATAGGGCCGAGAAAAGGAGAGAAGTGGTCCCGTGTGTCGGAGCAGAGAGAAGAGAAAAAAAAGCGCGTTATAACCGCGCCGGGGTATCCACTTCACGGCGGGATCATTGTCGGTCGATTAGCGGTGTGGTATTACGACGCTAATCTCGACGGAATCTCACGTTCGACGCTCTTCGCGCGCCATTATGTGCGTGTAGATTGAAATGGTTCACCTGTCCCACTGCTTGGAAACGTATAATAAATCACGTTGAAATTTTTCTCCTCTGCTCTCTCTCTCTCTCTCTCTCTCTCTCTCTCTCTCTCTCTCTCTCTCTTTCTCTCTCACCTTCTTGAAATTACGTCGAAAGAGAGAGAGAGGAGAGTCAGAGTGACCGCTCGAAAATACCGAATGATTTAAATCCGCGGAAGGTATGAATAGTCTGTTGGTACATTCGCGAATGAAAGACACTCCGATGAAAATGTTCGCGAGAGAAAGGTGAGTCCTGGACAGTTGGACTCTCTTTATCCCGAGGTGATCACACGACGATTCATGACATCTTTAAGTACGAGCATTCAGGACGATCATTAACCCCGTATTATGCACCGTCTCGAATATTTTCACTCCTTTTGCATTTTCTTGTTTTCTCTAGTCAATACAATAGACGCTTAACGATTTTTTGCTCTAACTGATTTTGGGTATTCAATCTTGCAAACAACTCGTGTTAATTTTTACAAAATAATAGGCAATATTCTATTAAGTTAGGTAGCTCTTAGCAGTCTCTGTCGGCGGTTGGATTTTGCGAGCGGTGCTTTTAATACGGCCGTTATTCATACCCGTGATACCCGGATGCGCAACAAGCCACCAGAGCGAGCATCTTACAAGATCGAGAAATAATTAGAACATCGAGAACATGTGGGAACGCGCGAGAGCGTCCTCTCTCGCAGCTACCGGAATCTGGATACGCGTGTTTTAGCTAGACGTCCTTTTGCGATCGAGGTTGTTCCTTCGGATTTTGCGTTCTCTTATTATTGTATGATATTTCTTATCGAACGTTTCAATATCTTTCATTTTCAAGTTGCTCTTATAAATACATGAAATTTGTTGTAAACCGGTATGTACGTTTGAGTTTCTGTAAAAAATTTGCTTTCTTTTTAGAAATTAAATGCTACTGAAAAAATATCGAATATATGAAATAATTTAGACTGGACGATAGATAATCTTGTTTCTGGAGACGAAAAGAGATTATACACCGATGGTTCTGGTAAAATCATAGGGTGCCAAGGGAAGCCAAGGCCGCGAATATAAATTCCTCAACGTAACGATCTCGGTTGAGAATATTTGGCCTGCGTCGTCGTAAATCGTCGGGCTATTTCGCGGGACAGATGCGCGTCCTGAAACACAAGCAGCGTGAAGAGATCGATAATTACATTGGCGAGGTTGATGATTAAAGAATCGATCTCTTCAGTTCTCGAAATATCTTTATAATTTTTCTCGGGTCGATTACGTTAATGTACCTAATTTTTCTTATTTTTACAAAGTTATTTTTCCATCATACACTCGCTGATTAAGATCGGATTCTTAATTACATTAAGCGCTTCCTACGATTTGCAAGAGACGCACTCGCACGTGCGAGTATTTCTAATTATTCGCGGCTTAATTGAATATCGCTTTTAATGACGTGTGGACTATCGTTGGAAATGTGTTGAAACGAGAGTGTTAATAAAGATCTGAAGTTTATTTTAGTTTTAAAATTCCGCCTCGATTTCAATTACATTATTACTCAAACTTCCCAATATTCCTGTAATTGAAAATAATTATTTTGGCCTTCGAAAATAAAATTTTGAAATACTCATGTGATAAGTCATGGGATTACATTCCGTAAGAATCGAGAGCGGGCATATTAGCGCGGTTATAAACTCGAATTTTTCATGGATGAAACTCATCCTCTATGGGATAGCTAGCACCCCCGCGTACATTTCCTCCTCTTGGTTAAACGAGAGCGGGAACGCTTGCGTGCCGCGTGCGAGCGAAAACTAATAACATACACGTATGCGTGTATACGCGACCGAGCCGGACAAACACGTAATTACGCGAGAGCGATGCGACGTGGCACGAACTCGGCTACCGCATTAAAAGAACCACCCCGCCAATGAAAATCGTGTTCTCGCTTCCACAGCCTGGATACGTACGCGAGAGATCGAGCGAAACGAAAAGGAAGGAGCCGAGAAACAAAAGTTCCCCCCAACGAGTCCCCCGAGAGCCGCGGATTCGCATTAATTCCTCGGACTACTGACCGCTCGAATGATAATTGCGCTCGTGAGCCGTTCACAATTACCAAACGTACATATACATGAGAGTTAATCGAACGCGTAATTATACACGGGGTCCAGGGTAGACTACTTTCTTATTCGAGATTTTTTCCCTAGAGAAATACATACGCGATTCGTTCGGTTATACACTAATTAATAATACTCTAATTCTTAGAGAATTTATATTCTCCTATCCTCGTTTATTTATTTAATTATTATTTATCTCCCTTATCTCGACTATTTTGAAATAGTTTCTCGTAAATTTTCTATTCCAGTGGTTACTTTCCTTTACTTTTTTTGATCCGTTCAGGGAAATATGGACTGGTTATGAATCGCCACGAGAATAAATTTCTCATTCCCTTGTAAATTTCACGACTCCGTAGTCGAACGGTGCTAGATAAAAGTTCTGACCTACCGCAAACCGAAAATCGTAGTCACGACTGTTGCGCAACAACGACGCAGGTGACATTGCGATCGTATATAAACACTCGAACGGCCAATGGGCCCGCGAAGGCTCGCTCGCGTGCGTGTACGTCACGTCATTACTATGCTCGCGTGAGAGAAAGAGGAGAGGACCTCACACTAGCACGAGCGCGTGGGCTAAGAACCGAGCGCGAGCTGCTGTAAACACGTGCAACTGAAAATCGTGAAAAATGTAGGGAAAAAGTTCTACATGAGTCAACGTGTGTTGCGAGAACTCACCTTACTAAACATTGCCGGATTTACACGAACGATTCGCTTTTTACCCAATGTTACTCTCAAAGGGTGGACGTGTCGAATACGACTTTGTTCGGAATTCTTTAAAGTACGTTTTTTGATATGCTCTAACAGAGCATTCATTTAATCACCTAATTCGGTCGAAATTGTACCTCGATCTTATATCTCATCCTATTTGATTTAATTAAACTAGCGCTGGTTCTTCAATTTAAATCCTTAGTTTCGCAGGAGATTCCTTGTTGGGATATTTAAATATCTTTTAAATTTCGCTTAAATCGTTTCGGAAATTTTATACATATTTTTCTCGGTATTAACATATCCGATAGTATCAGTTTGACAAATTCGTTTTTCGATATTTTTCTCGAGCTCACAACTTTGTTCGTATGTGTTAGTGCGTTCGTATCTCTAACGGTTTGACGACGCTGTTGATAGCGTGCTCTCGCTCGCTCTCGTTGCCGGGGCTCGATGTTTGTGGGTGCTCTCTTTCTAATGCATGTTTGTAATTCCGACTACCGGAGTTCAGCTGATCGACGCTATTCTTTTCCTTTTTTTTTTGTTCAACAAATCGAATTAAAATTCTTCTTGATTATTCTCATACGGAATTTTCCATGTTCTTTAGAATGTCATGTTCATTACACAATGAACTATCTGCCCTATTTATTAAATACGCTGCCAATGCTCACAAATTAGCATCTAGTTAAGTATTAAATGATTTTTTTTAAAACGTATCTTTTTAGCACACTTCGGAAGAATTTCGAACAGAGTCAATTCGTTCGGCGAGGATTAATGCGCGTAGGATATATATGGATGGATGTTTATCGGCGAGTAGTACTGAAAACCGAATGCAACGATAGCGAATAGAGGACGAGACGTTCACCGCCATAACTTAATCCTTGCGAGCGATCGCCTACGCGACGCTTAATACGCTCGCGTATACGATTCGTAAGCCAGTTTCGAGATTCTCGATTTGTCTAGTCGGTGTACGACAGATAAGGTCGCGAAGAATCGATCCCTTAACGTTTCCAGGAATAAGGAGATACTCAATTTCATGATAATCTTATCAATAATGCTGAGAAAAAAATGTTGAGATTTTATATTACATTTTCGATTCTCTTTCAAATCTCACGTCCTAAGATTGATTTAGATTGATTTTCGCTTCATTACGATTATGACACGACAGGAGACGCGGCTTTACGCACAACACACCCACTGGCGACACGTCAAGGGTTCGCCACTGGGTCAACCAGGCGAAAGCCGTGATGCGAAAGGTGACTCGCGATCGATGGTATATGAAACGAGAAATCTTGTCGCTCGGTTGCCGGCGCTCAATCTCTGCTGAATCATCTATTGTAGTTATGCTTATTATGTATTTCCAGTAAGCAAAAGAATTCAATAAAGTATAGTCTTCGTCATCTCACAAATTCTAAAAAAAAGGAGGAAAAATTAAATATAAAATTTTATTTGACCCATTTTTGTTGATTAATCATAATCATTATAATTCGGATGGATGACAGTTTCTGCTATAGCATTTACTTGGACCTCCTTATAGTATTACAAACATATCTAATTACAATTACAATTTAAGAGTATTCAATTTTTCATATATCGATGCGGACAGTGCACTTGCCTAATAATTCGGGAATGTTAATTGTATCGTTAAATCGCGGGATACGGGTAATCGTTAACCCGCAACGAAAGAAATATTTATAACTGTCTATCAACGGGGACGAATGGGAAATTGCGAGGCCGGCGCGGGAGAGCCGATACCGATCGACGACGAAAGTATTAATTATCGTTTGTATCCCGAGCGTAATTGCGCGCCCTGTGTGTGCCTTTCGATTCGTTTCGCATATGCCACGCACGCGGATATAGAAGGTCGTGCCGGTTTCGTATCTCATATTTCAAGATCGACGCGTTACACTTCGATATGCTCGGCTCTTTTTCCCCCCTCCCTTCCATTCTCCTTTAGTTTTTCCGTCGCTCTTTTACTCCGTCCGCCGAACTCGCTCTCTCGTACTATCTAAATCTCGTAATCGGTTCCACGTTCACCCAACCCGAGCCTAAACCTGTCATTTCGTTTCCAAAATTTTTACGACTTAATCAACCTCGTGAGTAATTAACTATCGTATCCGATCGTTCGTCTTCCTTATTTATGTCAATCGTTTTCACCGAAATTGGTAGGCCCTGTTAGGATATACAAGGTGCACACGGGAGCGCGCGCTGCACTCGCTCGAGAGGCTCGAGAGTGTCGTGCGGGCGATTTTCTCTAATGGCAGGTTCGAATCGCGCGAGGCTCCTTAACGACGTAATCGTCCGTGTAATAACTGGGTTCGAGTCCGTATCGCGTAGGGGTAACCGCTGTCACCGCTCCGGTGTTTATTGAATCGGTTAATTATACGTCGGAAGGGAACGCGAGGAGGGCTTTTTCGAAAATTCTTTCCAACCATGAGGGAGGACAGCCCGAGGCTCTTCTCCTATTCTTTCTTTCCTCTCTTTCCTCTGAGCGATAAAGACGTCAAAATTTTCGAAGCGAATCGAAACGCATTCGTCGCTATATCATTAGGAAATTTATCTTTACCCAATTAAGAAATTTGCCGAGCTCGAGCTACTCGATGTAACGCGGAAACGCGGATTAGGCACTCTCGAGTTACGAATGCGGGAATAATTCTTAATTGTACGCTTCGAACGACGTTCTAGTTTCCTCGATTCACCGTGACATCAGCCGATCGGAGAATGAACGGTTCTGTTGGAGTTTAGTATCTTCGAACGGTTACGATTTTCGGATAATTGAAGTAGCTAATTATCGCCAGGAATACGGGTAATTGCGAGTGATTTCACGGAGGCGTGGCTTTACTCAATCCTGATAATACCCTTTTGAGTTCCAGTTATAAACGTTGATAAAAAAATAGGAGAAATTGCGAAATTTACTACAGAAAATTCATAAAATCGATAATAACAATATAATTATGTTATTAAAATGATCTCATGAAATTTTTCGTTCGATACCATTCGAAATTTCTCGAGTATCCACACCGATTGCAAAAAATGATCCGCGTGGCGAAAAAGGAGGTGAAAAAACGTATCGATCTCACCACACCTCCTACGTGCAATATTACGAATGAGGAACAATGCGTCGTAAGGAAAATGGTGCGCGAGCCGCCGGATTGATTTTAGAACGGAATTTTAGACAACGCGTTTCGAGAGAGCGGAACGCGCCGTGAAAACGCCGCCCGAAGCTTTCCATTGTGCTCTGGCGCACGCCAGATCTAGATCAACCCGCGTTACACTTTTATCGCTATATACGCGGACCGTTACCGAGCCGAAAAAAAGAAAGAGGGAGAAAGAAGTTGGACTTGCACAATACGCGAACATCGGGAATAATATCGATAGCTTCTCTTTTATACTATTATGGTTCGTGATCGGCTTCCGGTATTCTTCGCGTCGATATGAAATTCCACACCGCGCACGCGATACACGCACGCAGCCATTATTGAATTAACGGCTGTTTCAACTGTGCGGAGGAGCACGCGCCGGTGTAGGTACAGGGTGTCCAATAATCGTCCAAGTTGATACAGAGATTGCAAAATTACGAACAAAATATCATTACTTCGTAGTATTGTGTAATTTTCAATTTTTAGATATTGATTTTGAGTTTAAACAGACAACCCTTATTTATAGGGTTGAAAAAGTTTAATAAGTCAGCAACAGCCCCAGAAATTTTAAAGTGAAAAACAGAATGTTTCATTTCATACGAAATATTTTTTGCTATCTACTCAATGTGAACCGGAAAATTGGCGTCACCTATTTTGGAACACCCAGTATCGTCCTGGTGAAATCGATACGCCAATACGTCTGCCGTTATATCTCTCTCGTTTGCCGACTGTAAATCACGAGGGACAAGGAACAATACGCGTATCTCTCGTGTAATGAGAATTTCATCCTTTATGGAGTTTTACGGGCGTTTTCACGGAACCTGTCGCGCGCGATAAGTCGCCCGCTTGCTCGTATTTATTTAACGCGCGCCGCTTCCACGGGATATAGGAGGCGGCTCGCGTTGCGAAATAACGAGCGCATAAACGCGCGATGCGTTGGTGAGCGATATATACGCGACGTTTCGCGAGACGGCGTGTGTTCCCGTCTGACGTACGGGTGACGGGAGGAGGAGGGGGGAGGGAGGGGGGAGGCGCCACGCGGAGGCGGAAAAGTATCGCCGCCCAACGGAACGGGTTCCCCGGATTAACCCACACGCTGCTCTCTCTCTCGCTCGCTCTTACAAACCGAGCGCAACGCGTGACGCGATCGATCGATCATTTTTGCGAAACTCGGGCGAATAATAACCGCGACTATGAGCTACGTCACCGATCGAATGCGTTCTGTTATTGCGAGCACGTCGCAATATCCTCCGGATTGCGTTATCCTCGCTCGATGATAACTTCGCGTCGATAAGGAACTCGTCGTTTTTATACGGACGAATGAATTATCAATCGTATTGAGCACGAGAGTTTCGTCATTTTTCACCACCTCTCGCGCCGCGAAAATTGAATTGTGTATCGACGAGAGATTATTCTTTTCGTATACAGTGCTCGATCGGGTGAGCGTGTTTCATTAAGTCCGATTAGTCTCGAGTTTTGAAACTCGTACGAGAAAATATTCGTATATCGCATGAAAAGTGAAAAAATGTTTTGGTTATCGGTATTTTCAAATAAACCCGCGACTAGTCAATTACAAAACCGCCCCCGAAGAGAAAGTTTCCGAATCGCGATCGTGACTCGAAAAGCTCGCTGTTCCCGACCTCGCGCTTGCGAAACTGACGACTCTTTTCGCATCTCCCTCTTCCACCAAAATTGCACAATCGTTCGTCAGAAAATTTACACGACGAGCGAGAGAGAACGTATTTCCCGCCCGCGCCTCCGACGCTCGTAAAAGAGCTCGACTCTCTGCAGCAACGGCAATCATTCCCAATTTTCCGCGTTATATTCCCATTTGGTTTCGGTGGGTCTGGCTGTCTCTTTTTCGCTCTCTTCCAAGCCGTCCGTACTCGAATAATACCTACGCGGTTATTAGCCCCCGCGTGGGAACGAACACGGAGATTAATTATCGATCGGATCTCATTATTCGAACGATTTGTCCGATACTTTTTTTTCTTCGTTTATTAAACAGCGTTTTACGTTTCTCCGATTTTTAAGTGTTGAAAATTTTTGCACGATGGAATCGCGGTGATACGCACACGCGCGGTGCGTGCGAGCGGTCCACTTTGTGTTGCGTAAAAGCGGCGCACGAGCGCGCTGGACGATTTATGGGTCCGTGTTTGCGAGCCGTCTAATCGGCCGGCGCGCCGCGCGAGTCTCTCTCGTCGTATTCCGCGAATCGGCCCCGTACGACGTATCTTTCTCTCTCTCTCTCTCTCTCTCTCTCTCTCTCCCTCTTTTCTTCGGCTTCGCGAGATATACACAAAACTGCAAGCGTAAGAATCGAGCTTAAAAATTTACTCGAGAAATAAAGCCGTATTAAATTTCACGGTAGGATTTTTATATTGCAGATCGGTATGCAGATTTTTTCGAACCGGCTACTCCGGACTCCCTCGCCAGCGATCGATACGACAGTTCGACACCTCTGGATGATTAATCACGGCGTTTCCCGGTGTAAGGTAAGAGCAATTAATTTATGATTCTGTGTATGAAATTTATTTGATATCGCTCGAGTCGAGATTTTAAGATTTTATCGTTGACGATATCGATTTGAATTTCATTTTTATACGTAGAGAAACTTTCAGTTAATTTGATTATTAATTTAATTAGTTTATTCGATACGACATTTTATTTCTGGGTAAATAGCAAATTTTTCTCAGCGTCTAACCTCGTTCCGAGAAATTTCGTTATTCGACTATAAATTTAAACGATCGTATTAGTAGAACACTCTCGGTACAGGAAACGGTCCTTCACGGTAGAGAAAACGTAATGGCGAAGAAATCGAAATCAACCTCTCAAAGTTTTCCAGCATTAAAGACCGTACCGAGTTCTTCGAACGCGTACAACGATCGCGTCGGGGCGCATATAAGTCGTGCATAATGAGGCCGGTCAATGTAATAAATGGCCGATTACGAGCCTCGATATTTCAACGAGCGCAAGCGCGTGCCGCTTCGCGCGATTTGACCGACCTCGATGTGACTGATATACGATCGATATGTCGAGATCTTTCGCGCCGCGAGAATAAATAATCCCACCCCCTCTCTCTCTCTCTCTCTCTCTCTCTCATACACACATACACACTCTCCCTCGCCCTCTCTTTACGTTGATTTCCGCGGTAGCTGCAATTTATTAAAACCAATTTTGCAACGTGATGGTAATAACAACGATTCTTGTCGCATGCAGACAATCGTTAAGTTTGAGGGTGAGAGTTCGAATCGAACGTGAAACTACTCGAGAGGATCGGAGGTGAATGAAATGAAATCTAATTTCTTCCATGCCTCGTTAAGATGTATAAGATTAATGGGTTTCATACAAATGTTCCTCATTTTTCACCCAATAAGTATAAACAAAGAGTTTGCGAGCTTAGGAAATGATATCTTCTCGTATATACAGCACACAATGTCGAGTGGATTGAATCAGTTCATTAAAGAAATTATTTTCGTTTGTTCTCCACTGAGAAATAGTATCAATCACTGTACGCGTTGGTAATCAATAATATAGTATACACATCACCATATAATTAAAATAACACATCGAATTCATGAATATTGGTAATATAATTAGAAATTATGGGCAAATGTCACTACGGAGGATAGTATCTATCTCAACTTGAAGAATATTGCCCCAATGAAACGGGATTATCCATGAACGTTAAAGAGAGAAAGAAAAAGAATCGTATCAGAGTCGTCCTCGGTATCGCGTACGCGCGAACTGGCTATTAACTGGTTTTCACGGTTGGAATTAGTAATATGAGACGCGGGTGTAAAGAAGAAATGATATCACCACGCCAGTGGGCTCGTAAATCACGGATCGCCAAGACTCGACAGTCGCAATTAGCCAATATAAAATATCACAGTACCGAGAATCTCCTTCCACTTTGATCTTGCAAGGAAAATTTCGAAAGAGTACTTTCCTTTGAAATAAATTCGAGCGTGCTCCTGTTAAACAATTTACTGTCTCGATTCTCCGAATTTTTTAGAACATTACGTTAATTCTTTTTAAGAAAAATATCAATTCGAAATCAAACAAGCATCAAAGTTAATTATCGATCTCTCATATTAATTAGACGTCTATTTTCCACTCTCTCGCTTTCCCCCACCCCCGTCGTTAGTGCCGGCAATAAAACATTCCTGTATGATAGAGCGATTTATATCGATACGCGGTCCCGTCCGACGCGATTACAATAATTAGCATCCGAATGGAGCGACGGTAGATCGAAATCTCCTATTCCACCTGTAACTCGGGTTTACATATGCGTGACGCAAAAGGAATACGTTGTAGAAAAAAAAAGTGTGGAGTCGATCTCGGTGATCGGGATCCGCGGATTTGGCCGCGATAGCCGCGCGGATACGAGGAACGCGCGTGCACCAATACACACTCGAGTAATATACACAGATACTTATCCGAGCAGGGATAGTTTATGCGGGCGTTCTTTGGCAGCAAGGCGCGATAAGCCGCGCGTTTACGATCTCGTCAGATATAAAATGGCAAAGGCGCGCCCCGCTTCCTGCGTCCAGAATTATTTTCCATACTTTCACGTAAAGCGATTGTGTTCTGTATGTATCGGTACGCGGACTCCCTGGAGCATGAATTGTCATGAGAGCGAAAGAGAGAGAGAGAGAGAGAGAGAGAGAGAGAGAGAGAGAGACGGTAATTAAATTTATAATGCGCGTACTCGGAGATTTTTCTCCTCCGGAAAAACCGTCCGGAGTTTCCTTCCGAGTCCTGTGTGTAGCATTAGTCGGGTCACGCGCCGATGAAATACAGCAATAGGTGAGCAGTGCGTTATTATTTACTGTGTAGCGAACGCGAGCTTGTATTACGCGTCGCTATTAGCAACAATGGTCGGACTATTTGCTCTAGCGGACCGCATGAGCGCGTTAGGTAATAACTAATATTATCGGCATTGTTCCGTCGAAAATGGTTTATCCCCGGCGCGTTTCGCGGAGTCGTTATGGTGGTTTCTTTCCACACCAGTGGAGCTCCGGGTGTATTCAATGGTTTTCGTCTCCGCGCTTTACGGACAGACAAAAATCTTATTCACCGTACCCCGCTTCGATTTCGTAACGCCTTCTCGAATTCGGTTTCATAATTGCGAGCGTAATGAGCTTTCGGGCCCACCTTCGCGATCCGCGATAAAATAGCTCTTTTCCCTCCCGGTGTACTTCCGTAGTACACGTTTTCACTTCTCAGTTCTCACCCACGCGATTCGGAAGCGCAACGATACGTTTTCTCATGCTACCTACGATATAATGTGAATTTTGTTTGAAATAATAGAAGTAGCTTGAAGATTTATAACTCATATAGGGAATTAAAGTGGATGTTTCTCTCGGGTTTAAACGTGTTATCGAAAATCCATTTCCGATCTGACCTAAGCTTCATCACGACGATACGGGTTTAATTACTTGAAAAATATAAGCAGATAATGACAATTATGAAAAATTTTAGAAAAGTTGAAATAGCATTTTCATTGTACACAAAAATCATGGAAAAATAGTCAGAGAGGATAGCAGTCGTTGTCCGGCCGTGTACACCGCACAGACCAGGTGTATACGAATTATCGGCGAGTTTTAAAAGCGATCGTGTCAAATCGAAGTTGCAGTCACCGCCCGCGCGCTCGATGCTTTATCGCGCTCGGAATCGGCGAGTCGCTTAGTCGTAAGCGCGCGAGAACGCGTTTATTCGGCGCGTCGTATCTGAAAAGTCGATCGAAACGATCGAACGAATTGCCCGGGCCGCGGATACCAGGCCTCATGGCGCGTACATTTTGCACACAGATACGTTTTACCGGCCGTTACGAGAGCGAGAGAGATCCTTTTCTTGTCGTGAACCGTTACAACGTCCCGACAATGGACCGCTCGCGGTAATTATCCCGGCGCACGACGTGGCAAACTGCGGTAACATCGGATCGATATCTCTCCCACGTGTACCGTATAGTATACAAACCGATATTCTTTTCCATCCCATTCCCATTTTCCATTTTTATCGCTCCTTTAAACCGAATTACGGTGCGAATCGTATATCGGACGTTAATTACTTCGTGACTCGATTTGACGCGAGAGACGGAGGAGGGAAAGACCGACACGAGAAGTTGGCAAAATATCGAAATTATTACCTATACAGAGCAGTTTCAATTTTAAAATAAACCAATAAATCTTGATAATTTCCAAGGTGTGAAAAATATAATAAGAATTATTTCTCCATATAATTAGACTAAGCTTAGAATTTGTGTTAAAGACATGGAACTTTCAAGAAATATTTAACTAATGAATCAGATAGATATATCGGCTAAATAGAAGATGCGAATCTCAAAAGTTGTTTTAGTTTGTATGGAATGCCCCATTTATATTAAATGTAACCTAGAGGCTTACAAATGAGTCGGTGTCGAAACGATTTGTCGGTAACGCGCTCGCTAGTGTTGCTCTTTAGATAAGGACAATGGAAATATTATTACGCGAAGTGCATTCGAGGAATTTGCCTATGGTACCTTATTACTGGCTCACCTTTCGTCACGAACGCGCGCGAGCGCGCGCGCAAGACAAATTGTTGACGCGCGATAGCATCGCGCGCACCGCCGCTTAGCGCGAAGCGCGTGTTTATGTTGAACGCGATCGCGATCTCGCGAGCCGTGCCGATGACGTTTCCGAATCAATTAAAGCGGCCCAGATCGGTTCGCGTTCCGCGAAATTCGTCTATACTTGCCCCCGCCAAATCGGCTATATTCGCCTCGATATCAACTTTGGTGTTTATGTTGTGTGGAACAGATGATCGCGGACGATAATACTGTCTTATTCGAATAAATAGGAAATTGAAGAATTTCGATAAATTATTAAATTAAAAAGTAACAATAATTTCTCGCTGGGAATAATTCCGCTTCGTTAGTGACGAAGTTTATTATTGTTTTAAATTCTCGCTACGTTTCATTGTTTTCTTGGCTTGCAGCTTCTTATCACCTGTTCTGTTTTGTTGTTCGTTGTGTCGACTGGCTTTATGTACGCCACGACTTATGTTATATTATTTTCTGAAGCATTTGAGAATTGTAATTCATCATTTGAGATATTTTTTACTATATTTTAAAATGAATATAAAGTTGTTTTAGTACAGACTTTTTTCGAGTGTACAGCGATACGTTACGTAATAATCAATTAAGGTACACCGAGAACGATCCGGTTCCGGTAGCTCGTCTCGTTGGCAAGAGCAAGGCCAAACTGGGAGCGTGCGACAATGTGGCACGTCGAGGATAGACGCTAGTTAGCGAGACGCGTCTCTACCGGCGTGTTGTTGTCTCCGTGCGGGGGAAGCCGGCTAATGGACAGGTAGGATAGGTAACGCCACAAAAATGTAACGGCCACACGACCGTCGATCAATCACTATTCCCTGCCTCGCGCGGTGTACGACTCTTGCGAAATCCGGAACGCTCCACGGCTGGTATATAGTAATAAACGCGTGTAAGTGTGCGCGTGTAAACGCGACTCTCGTAAAAGTCCTCCACGGTGGACCCGGCGTATCGATACGATTTATATTTACCCAATTATCCGGGTGGAAGCAATCTGCGCAATATCTGTAACGTCGGAGTTTGGCTACGTTTTAAATTACGCTCACCTACGACTTGGTCGTCGACTGGTGAAATCATTTTTCTCATATTTTTTTTTCGTTATCCTTCATCGAGCGTATTGTATATTGCGCGTATCGCTTTCTTTTTCAATTATTCGAGACCGTTACTCTGCGTATGGTTATCGCGCGGTCGTCTCATTACATCGCGACCGATTAAATAAAGCGGTGAACATCGTAACGGATCGAATATTAAAGCGCGGCTTTACCGCCGCTTCGTTCGATATTTTTCGCTTTATTATTGCGCACCGGTGAGTCTGTATCCGAGTGTGTGCATTCGCGATGGCTGGGGAACTTTGGCGTCCACCGCTCGTATATCACTTACCGGTACCGCGAGCTCGCGCTGCGCCCCCGATGTTGAAACACGTAATTAAGAACTCGCACGAATATGGTGGTCCGGTATACGCGCCGGCAGCCGTATTACATTGGCAACTTATTAGGGTGCCTGACGCCCCCTATTGTATAAATGTATCGCGGTTCGCACAATGCCCACTTTCGCGGTGCATTCGTTACGTCACAGACTGCCAATATTATTAATACGTATACTGGGTGTTAAAATATGAATATAAGTTCCAAGTTGAATAGATTATTCAGCTAAATTTTGAATGAAAAAGTTCAATTTAACTGTTTTTTACTACGAAAGCACAACAAATTGTAGTTATTTTTTTTTATTTTTGAGATGATTTTAGGTAAGACGAAAAGTAGTCCAAGAGTGGAAAAAGTGTCTCTTGTAAATGGGAAAATGAAATCGCTGTAACGAAACTGGACCACACGCGATCGTACGGTTTTGTTAATTTAAAAAGATGCGTTTTACGACGCGTTTATTTCTTCGACTAAAGCTTAGTGACTTTACGAGCGTTTAAACCAAACTCTCTTTCTCTTCCTCTTTCGACTTTTCGTTTCTCTAGTGTGTGCGAAATGTCGCTCGACGGTCTCTCGCGGTCGACTATCGTGGGATGATTCGCGAGGAGAAAGAGATCTGGGTGAAGGGATCGGTCAATATTTGTACGCTGCCGTGACGAAACGATGTGAAACGCCTGTCTGTCGTTGACGCTGATAAATTAAAGACCCACCCCCGTAAACTGGATCCATCGACTGTATTATATACATGTGAGAACATCGCCGGAATATTAGACGCGTGCGAAGCCGTCAGCGTGGGTGTTTGTCAATTTATAAATATACAAGGTGTACCACTCGAAACCTTTATTGTCTTTCTTACAACGAACGGAAAATATTTACTTTCGTATAAATAAATGTTGTATCAAATATCGATATGAAAATATCTTGTAGGAGGACAAGATAATATTCCAGTTACCAAAAAATCTTCCCATGTAGGTTTACCGAACATTTCAAAGCAAAGTAATTTCAATCGTACAGTTTCCGAGACAATCGACTAACGATGTAACTAGTCCACCCTACGCGTAGAACGCAATAAAGGCCCGAAGCGTATTCATCGTGCACTTTGCCGGCTCACTCCGTCAGGTGGAACTTTCCACGATGGGGCACGCCCAGTAGGTCCATCAGAGATACCATTTTTCCCCCTCGTCCTGCGAACTAGTTCGTTTGGCCGAGCATTCTCTCTAAATATCGCGTATTGTGCCAAGTGGCTCGTTACACGTGTAGCGCTGAAAAGCGAGGATGGGATCTCGAGGTGCTATCCTCTCGCCGGTGTAGAGACGAAGATTTCCGCATTGGCCGCCATCAATCATTCGACTCTAGCGCTAAAAGGCTCTGCCGCGGCTCACGCTGCGCTCTCATGCTCGCCGATAGGCTCTCCATCTCCCCTTGCCATTAGCGCATCGCCGATAATCTCGTGGGTCGTTCTAATTAATTGTCTCGCGTGTTGCTTTACGCGCTAGAATTCGCGTTATTCCCTCGTAACGAAAACTCGAGACGAAAACAACACACGTACGCGTGTACACGCGTATCGTTTTAAATGGCAAACTTTCACCGCGTCGTGCGACCGTGTTTATGCCTCTTTCGGGCTCGCGCCCACGCCCGAGCGCAGAGTCGATATACACCTCGATTTTTATGCTTTCGCCGACAAAAGTTCAAAACACGTTCTGTCAATATCAATGAAACCGAGTGGTACTTGGGTCCCGTGTCTCGAGATCTTCCTTGATTGTCGTACCAACCAATTTCACGTTGTATAGACAGGACTGACAATTTTCAGTCTTCTCCTCTACACCGATGTTACAAAACAATCTCATATACCGTTATTAGATAGTTTTACCAAATGTCTCATGATTATTTTTGATTTACTAGATTTAATGTAATTAGATTAATTATCTAACTCGAAATCAAATAATCATTTATATTCGTCTGAAGTTTGTTATTCGTTTAATGTTCAAATTCAAGTCGAGTTGAACACGAGAAGATAAAAATACATCCAGTTCATTTCGTTGATTTGTTTAAGACAGACTCGCTCGCCTAGTGCCTAAGGAACGCGTCTCGCTCAATTTCGTCCAATCGAGCGATATACGGGCGCGGCAGCGATCAGCGATTGTAACCATATACACACGATTCGGTGCCACCTATATGGACCACACCTGGTCTCATGCGGGTGGACTTCACGAGCGAGAATTAATTCGTGTGTATCTCGTAGCCCGTAGCCACTCATGCAGGTAGCTCGGATCACCGTGGAATCCACTTGCGCGGATCTTCCCACCGTGTCATCGAAATATGGAATTATTTGGAGGCTCCGAAACGCATGAGGGCACTGGTTCCAATAAAAAATGAAGATCTCGCGTAATCGACGTCGTTATCGCTAGCGCAACGAGCGGGCGTTTATACCCCAACGAGGTTTGAGAAATTACTCGACGACTTGTTCGCGCGTTTCTCACCCCTCAACTTCGATCCCCCAGTTTGAGTATTTCGCGCGCAATATGCTCTGAGCTAATATTATCCCTTCTTCTCTCTCTTCTCTCTGTCTACCCCCCTCGTTGTCGGATGGTGGCCTCTGCCGCGCGAGCGTGCCAATTTTAACGAGCGAGTACGCACGACCTATAACTCTTGGTCCCACGCTGCCAGGTCACGTGGCCAACCCCTCTTCTTCACGGGACCTGCATCCGGAACCGGTCCAACCCCAACCGAATCACCGGGATTTATTCTTCCGCGTTACGCACCCCCTCGAACTAAATCACGCTGTACGTCATCCATCTCGATACATTTACCCATTTTATGCCTTCGCTTTGTCCTGAAATTGCACCTAATATAAAATTCTTCTTTTTGTAAATTTTGCATTGGGTTTCTCAATTCACGTAAGAGGAACAGTATAGAAAATTGTTGAAAGAGTGATTTCTCTAAAAATTTTATAATAAATTTTAGTTTTAGAATCTATCTAATTCGGAGCTGGTAATATCGATTAGATTGAACAACATTATATGTATACCTCGGTGTACAGAGACGGGCGGGTTCAATGAGATACGACTTCCGGTAATGCAGAGTGCGAACGAACGCGTGATACAGTTAATTCGTACATCGTCGCGAGCCGAACAGGCCGTTTCCGATTGGCACTCGTGCGTGTCCATCTTCGAGCGCACTTCTCCCTTTTGGCGCGCGTTACGCGTCGAGTGTCGTTCCACCGGCGACGGATGTGCGTCATAGAGGATTTCTAGACGATTGAATAAAAAGCGGAGCGGAGTCCGGCCGACCCTATCCCGACTCTCCGCGCGCGCCTTTCTTCGAAATTATTCTCGCGCGCCATTAACCGCGATCCGCGTGTTACGTCGCTCGATGGATCACGCCGACTGCCACCGAATCGTTATATCGCGTACGCGATGAAAAATCCCCCTCCGCGTAATTACGACGTCGATTAAGGTCATTTGCGCAAGTTTCAGCACCCGAGTTGCATCGGTGACGAGGTTGAGAATCGAAAGAATCGTAAAAATTCATTGTGATTTATGCTATTCGCAAAGTTCCTTTTTTTCTAATTATTCCTGATAAATGGTAGAGAGCGGTGGGATTAATTAGGGGGATTTAATTGATGTGTGCGATCCGATGTGTGGGATTCGGTTGGGCGCGCCAGTGGGAGTTACACGAGAGCCAGCAACATATGCCGAAGTTGAGTATTAGCGAAAAGGGTACGGGACAATGACGCGCGTCAGAGATGAGACGATCGAACTGGTGGACTAGTGTGGGAAAGGCATATAAGGTTCTCTCTCTTGCTCTCACGTTTGCGTGTGTGTGTGTTTTGCGACTGCCAAATTTTATTGCCTTGTCGATAGCAGTACACTGAGAGTTCGGGTTACCCATCCTGGGGTAAATCGATGGCCTCGTTGTCAAACACACGATATTTTTACTACAGGAGTTTCTTTATATACGACAAAGAACGAATTCTTATATTTATTTCAGAAATCGTTTCTGAAAAATTTACCACTGTGATATTACCGACACAGAATTTTTTACAAGCCAGAAAAAGAAAATTAACTGCCATTTCCATGGTTTTAATTTTCATCGAAAATTCTCGAAAATTTTTTTTGTAGGAAAAAAATTCAATATTCGGTGATGTGATGCACTATCGACGCGAGCCATACCACTGGCAAAATCCATCGATAAGAGAACCGCGTGCATCACTCGCGGTGGCGATTCGTCGTCCCCTTTCTCAACAGCCAGGAATTGAATTATACGAATCCGGGCACTTGCGGCCACGTGGCTGCGTGACGGAAGCTCGCACGCGCACGTGTATTCTATACAGCAACGAGTCGTGCGACTACGATTTTTCTACGCAAATCTCATTGTCCACGAATAATAGGCCACAGGGGATGAAAATAAGAACGCAGGCATGCCAATTAAGACCAAGTTGGTACTGGTGAATCGCGTTATTGACAATTGAATATTAATCGTACCGTATTTGACTTAAATATTCGTTTTTTTTATTGCGATAGATTTCTGAGAGATTGTTTTATTCAAGAATATAAAACGTGTTGTAACATTAACTTTTATGCGATTTCAATAGAATTTATTGTTTTGAGATTAATTCTATATCGTACAAATACATTAAAATAGATTTTTCAATATTGAAAATATTGAAAAAGTCAAAAAAAGTTGTAAAAATGATCAAAAATACGTCACATAATAAAATTCATCAAAAAATTTATATTTGTACTTAGCTCCTCTTTCATCATGGTAATCGCAGTTATCATTTACAAAAAGGAGCATCGCACAAGTGCCATTTGATTTCGTTCACCATGTAAACTCATTTAATGAAACCATTTCAATGAAATACTTCTTATTCTTCAAGAAAGAAGTAGAAAACAGCAGCGCTTATATAAAATTCCAACAAAATAACAGTCATAATTAATGTAATTACATGCAACACCACAATCGACATCATTTTGACTCGCGATAAAAATTACAAAATATAACGAAATTTTGAATTTTCAAGTATAAGATGCTGATAGGATTTGTCATAAAATTATAAAAAGTGCACTAATATTCTTATATCTAATACATTTTTCGTAGAACTATAGAAATTGCGATGTAGTTGTCAATAAAATTATTAAACATTGATTCAACAGCCACTAAAGTTGTCTCGTGTCGGAAATCAGAGTTATAGTCCTTATCGACAGTCACTTGAAGTATAGTTCAAAAACATGCGCAGTGTTTATTTCCTTGGGTTTCGGTATTTATAATTCTAACCGTTATCATACCGAATTAATAATTATTCAATCTCAATGAAAATGTAAATCTCGATTGAATATACGTACTCTTAGAATTTAGTTCGAACTCGATTCTTGCAAGAAGGTGCTTGATTACGGTCTTAACTTAAACTAACTCAAATGTCAAATTCTCTGCTATTCGGTGACATTTCTGTAAATATTTTTATTTCTTGCGATTAAACATAATTCGTATGTCATACAGATTTCTCATTGCTTATTAGATCGAGGTAAACAAACTATACTAGCTGAAACAATATATTTGCTCCTTGTCTCGCTGTAATGAACTAAAATTTCGAAGCTACTCGGTTGGCATCGTTACACCGAATCTAAACTCTAAGCGGAAAATCCATCGTCCGCCTGATGACCTCGATCCGAGTTGTAGAAATACTTTACGGTGCTCCTGTCTTCTTTTTTCCACAGCATCTTTCACGATGTCGTGGGGGTCAAGCCGAGGAGCTCTCGTATTTTTTTTCTACCCGATCGATCAACGCGATCAGCGCCTGGCAACTCGTTCGCTTCTACCTCTAACCGCGATCGTCATACACATTCCGCGTGCTTCCCACGATCGAGATGAGACAGCGTGTCGAATGCCCAGGTGGGTATGTTCGCTACCTGACGTTGTGGCTACCTCTCAACGAGGTCGCGATTCGCGAGAGCTCGAGAGACCGAGAGAGATGAGGATAGTCGGAGGTGAGAGGTGAAGCTGGGAGGTCCGAGGTCGCGTCGCGCACGTCGCGAATATCGAACGTTACATCCCGTCGCTCGGATGTGGTTTAAACGATTTCGGAACGAATCCCGGGGTCGCGACACCTCGAGCCTCACCTTACTCTCGTCGCGTTTCACGGCCTCTTCTCTCTCGTCTCAGAGACGGAACAACGACCTGCTCCCGTTTTGCCACGGCCATTCAGTACATCGATTCATTCACTTGTACTTGTAAATCCCTAATATAGGCATATACTCCTCGGAAAATAAAATAGAAATACAGGGTCTGCTTTAATCGATAACAACTTTCAAGTAGAAAAAAACTAAAATATCACTTTGGAGTAGATATGTTAAAATATCGTTTCTCAATACTTCAAATTTACTAGATTTTTAAATTGGTTTCAATTTTGTATCAAATTTATTAATTCCACACTTGACGTTGATCGTGACTGAATCCGTTTCAGAGCTATACTGGCTCGGATAGTTCACACGAGAGATCGGCCGCCCCCTATATGTATTCTATAATCTATCGATGCGCATGGTGCTTCGTTGCAATTACATAATTTGATGCACCCTCCGCGATCCTGGGGGATCGGCGCACGAGCGTCGGCCCCCTCACCAGTCTCCCGCTACTCGTGCACCCATGGGAACCGGTAATGAGACCGTGGTCACGGCGTTTCACCGTTCGCAGAGAATATCGAACGGGGATGTTTCCATTAGCCGTTCCGCGTATTGGTCATGCTCCGTATGCCAGTAAACTCAAGTCACTCTTGTATTCAAATGCTCTACATTCATAAATCGCTGTGTTGCGTCATGCTTTAATTAGTACTACATTCACGATGTGTATAAACGCTACTTTCGAATTTATTTTTTTCTTAACTCCACCACAGGTGTACACGTCGAAGATAATTGAATTTAGTAATTAAAATAATATAATATACAATTAGAATAATTAAACGTACGTCTAAACAATATTCACTTTTATCATTTGGATTTCTGTTCTATTTTTCATATTTTATAACTTAATTTGTTATAAGAACGCGAAATGGGAGCAGATACAAACTTTGGAAATACAAACGAGACATTCATCAAGTACCGCGAATAGTCGGTGTCGAATTCAGTTTCCTCTCTCGTGAGAGAACGAGGGGGTGAGATAGAGCAAACGATAGACCCCCCATAGGCATTGTCAACAGCGCCAATATGCTACCGCTCTCCTCTATTATGTACAACTCGCGTGTGAGGGAGAGCGATAGTGGACCTGTGGGAACCGTGAATCCCAATGTTCCGTGCACTTCCACGCTCCTGTTTATCTCGCGCGTGTGTATACCGCTCGCGAATCGCTTATAATGTATACGCGTCAATCTCCGGTCACGTGGCTAACCGCTTCAGTGAGATGAGTTTGAGTTTTCTGGTTTATCTGTATATAAGATTTTAGGTAGCGGTGAGATGAGAAGAGAAGCGAATCTTTCTGGCACGATGAATACAGAGAAACAAGTTTGACAAATTGACATTTCTGCATTCATAATGCAACCTAATTATAGTTATATATAAAAAATGCCTTCTTGCATCGCCCGGTTACTGCAATCAATGATTTCGTTAAAATACTGACCTGAGAAAACGTAATAAATATCACTGTTGAAATAATCAAGATACTAGAGTATGAGATTTAAAAAATTCTCTGCTAAAGACGCAATTTTCGCGAAGTCGACGATAGTTATCTCAAACGGAGACAGACGTTATCAGCGTTTTTCCGGTAGTTCTCGCTGGCGACCTGTCTGTCACCAACTCGCGAAGGGTAGTCTCGTATACGTGTAAAACAGAAAACAGATAATACGGCGAAGGGGGGTAAGCGTAAAACCGCGAGTTCTCATTATGACTTCTCGAAAAGCGGTTCTGCCACAACGGAATTCAATGAATATAAATTAATTCAGCTCGTTAGCGGGCGGCGCTCGGTGACGGCTATAGGCGTACGCTGCCCACGATTTTAACGTATGGCGAGCTCTCGCGACTCGACTCGGCGCCTGCCGTCGTCGCGCGACTGTCTCTCGCTCTCTTCTCGATACCGCGATTGCGTACGAAACATCGGATATCGATACAAGCTCGGACGTCTCGTACGTGAATGATCGTGGACTTCGCGTGGCATACACGGGTGTTACAAAATTTATTGCCTCTTGCGACATCGACCGTTTCGGTTCTGTTTCGATTTTTCACTCGGCCCTTCTCTCTCTCTGACCTGCTACGTTCCGAGTGATGTTTGAATTTATTTCTCTATCCGATTTTTTATAGTATTAGATATTCGAATGAAAAATTACTAAATTAGTAAAATTAGATATCTTATTGTGTACTATGGAACGAAAACGAGTAGAATCGGTACAAAAATTTTTCTTTCGAGAAACAATATTGTTTTGATGCCACTCGACCTCGTTTCCCACGTCTCGAGTCGAGGATCGTGATTTTTCGTGCTATCGAGGAGCCACTCGTAGGATTCACTCGCGTCACGTGCCTCGTCCGAGTCAAACTGTCGGTTGCAACGTTCGCACACGCGAGCCGTGTGTGTCACGTGTCCATTGTATATCGAATGCTCTCGGTGCGCTCTCTCCACCCTTTACGAAGCCTCTTCATTGTCTGCAAATCAGTGCCGATCGCGCGCTGGTGGACGCTCTTTCGTGGGATGAACAAGATAGCAACCACCAGAGATCGAGAAAAAAGCTTATCGCGGAATCGCAAAGAGAAGCTCGCGTGATTAAGCCAACCGCGAACTGCCACGTTTCCAGCAGCTGTTGTTGAAGTAATTGAAACATTCGAGTATTTTGATTGTACTGTGAGAGAAATTGTTCGTTTCGACAATAGTTGAAGAGTTAGAAGTAATTTTAATTATTTTATTCGTACACTAAGATGAGAAAATTTGTCCAATATATTTAATGTTTATATCGGCAAAATAAACAAATGAATGTACATTCATGAAATAATCAATATTTCATGAAAAAACAATAATTGGGAATTTCCATTTTTCATCGAAAACAAGTTCCTTTGATCTTACCGATTGACAAACGCATTTATAATTAGCCGGTTGGTAGATTGGTACTTTTGAACGCGTCAACACGTTCTAATAGCGGATGCGGTGCCCCGAGAGTCTCGGGGTGGCGAGGGCGCGTCGGTAAAAACCGT
>NCVS01000363.1:93434-150845 GCA_003055095.1 Goniozus legneri
CTCTCTCTCTCTCTCTCTCTTTCTTGGTATTCGCGGCCTCCTACGGCGAATTGTCCACGCGTTTTCTCTACTTTATATCCACACCTTCGACGCGCGATATATCGGAAGTTGTTCGCGCGTTACGTAACCCCCTCGAGTGACGTGTAGATATAGCGAGCCTCCGGTGTCCTTTGCACTTTGCACCGCGGAGCGCCACCGGCGTCGTGACGCAACGACGATTTAGGATCCGCTGAATCGCTAAACGACATTCGCGTTTATAAACGTTGCGAATATCTCGCATCCGACTTCGACGGGAGTCCCGACCCGCGATTTATCGATCCTCGATGCTATCGGCGTATAAGGAAGCCGGGATACGCGTGAATTCGATTCGAACTGGTGCTACTTCATAGATTTCCTAAAGCTACTTTGCTGAAAAATATTTTGGCACTAAAAGTCAGGTTTTTACGTAACAATTGAAGAGTCTTTTAAATCCAGTTATCGGTATTCTTCAATTGAGAATATTCGATCAATCTGGAACATTTTTCACAAGAATATTCATTTACTCGAGAGTGGCTGCGTATATTGATTTTACGACAAGTTGTTAGAGTGAATTTTGAATTCGACTTACGAATCGTCGCGCGGCGAGTGATAAGGAGAGATTGGACGCGAAAGAAACACATAACGCCTTGGCTCACGGTGCACAAGTAGGGGGAGCAGTCGGGAACGGTACCATACGGCGATTACCGATATCGCGTAATTTATTGCACCGTATTCGCAAAACGTGACGCCGCGGCGACGGTGGCGGCGGCGAACACGCGCCGTCTCGTAAAGTGCTTCCAGTTCTGAGTCACTGGGTCCGGCCGCGCTCGGTGTGAATTTTTGCCCAATTGGGAATGTCGATATATAGGCGGCGCGTTCTCGACTATATGCGGCCGAGTTCGCGCGTTAGATACACATCGACTTCTCTCTCTCTCTCTCTCTCTCTCTCTCTCTCTCGCACGAGAGAATAATACCGAATAATACGGATTAGAGTCGATCGGTAGTCGGCGAGCTTGTAACTCACGGATAATTCGATTTCCGTGGCGTGATCGCGTAATTGCGAGCCAATGAAAATCGTTTGCCGTCAGCTCGAGTCGATTTATCGATACACGCGCGAGGTAATATTCTCGAGGGCAGGTTACCGAGCGTATTACCCCGTTCCATCGAAATTTAATACCGCACGTTGCTCGTGTGGCGAAATACGACGAATCGAAAGAGTTTTCCTCGTTATCGATGTCTTGGAAGGCAGACTCGTCGTTCGTTTTATCATTTCGCCATATCGGTATCTCCCTTGAGTATTCCTTACGCCCTTATCGCGTAGCGCCGTCAGTCGACCGGAGAATAGTAGGAGAATTTTAGGAAAGAAAATTCAAATATTCTCGAATAAGTAAATAAATATGTCGAAATTTACCGTGAGAGAGGGACAAAACAACGCAGGGAAAAAATTGTGAGAGATAAAAATTGAATGAGAGATAGGTCGTAGATTGATTTCGCGCCCGAAACCGGCCGGCTTTGTAACACGCTCGGCGATTTATTTCCGACTAATAAGTATCGACTCGTTTCGACGGTAATTAAGCGCGCCGCGATCTGCTCTCGCGTGTCTCACAACAAACAAACCGGCGGCTCGGGCGAGTATTATATCGGAACCGTGCGCGCGCGCGCGCCCCACACGCGAAAACTCGATAAGGATCGACGGTGTAACGAATCGCGTGCCAAGCCGTTCTCATAAGAAGTGTGAAACTTACTCGAATACCTACACACTCTCGACACACAACATTTATCCGCGCGGCGGTGATTTTCCCTGATTGCAGAGTAGAAATGTTTCGATTTCTATTTCGGTTTTAATTAGAAACGTCTTCCGGTCCCAAGCCAAAAAATTCGATCGGGTTTTTTTAATTATCTCTTATTCGGTTTTTGTTGTATTTGTGAAAATCGATCAAATTTGATAGAGAAAGAGTATAAAATAGTACAGATTTCTCGACTCCAAGGTGTGTACGTTTTAATCGAAATACCCGAGTTTCGGTACATAAAAGAGCCGATGTAGGAAACGGAGGATAAATTTCATCGGTTTCTTGTTCTTTAATGTGAAACGCCTAATTATCGACGAGGGGATCCGGTGTTTTCAGCGGGCAGCGTGAATGCGCGATCGAACAGGTAGATTTTAATCGGGCGACGTGTATTATAGCGGCCTAGAGGGACCGACCATCGATCTACGGCTGTCCTTCGCGTCCAGCGGTGGGTCGGCTTCTCTCCGCCGATCATCGAAGCAGATACCGCACGGCTCTCACCGATATCGACACGTTCGGAGAGAGAGAGAGAGAGAGAGAGAGAGAGAGAGAGAGAGAGAGAGAGAGCCTTACGAAATACCGATACCCGCTCTTGTTTCGGCTATTAATCATCCAGTAGTATAATTAATAAATTTTTCGTATCGGAGGCGACGACAAAGTATGTTTACGAACTTTTTACTAGTCTAGTTTTTTTTTCTCGTTAAGCAATGGAAGCTTCGACGACGCTCATTTTGAGTCACTTAATTTGAGAAATAGATATACCGAATTTTTCTAGGCCGTTACGGTAACACCATGAATGAATTATGATATCGAACTTGATTTTGGAGTTCCATATTATTTATACAAATTATTTATTTTGTAACAACGAATTACAAATGCGAATCGCAAATTCCCAAAAATTATTATTGCTTTATAAAAATTATTACTACTATCATAGATCGGTATAGCCCAGTTGGAAGCAGCAATTCAGTGTCACGATCAAACCAGAATCCATGTAGAAAAACAATCGCGATGGCCGCTACTTCCTCTTCGTCTTCCACGTCGTTATTTATCGAGAAGTGTTCACTCCTGCTTGCGATTACATAACGCCTCTCTTAGATACGAAGCCGATAACATAGAACGACTTTGCGAAACGATCTCTCGACGTGTCGTGCCTGGCTAATCTCTCCCCTTGTTTACCGTTAAAGCTGTCCTTCGCTGCATCGCTCTCGGGACGCGCCCGATAACACCTCTCGGCAACGCTCACCGAATTTACGCGTATAAATACAACTCTTAGCATATATCGACTGGTCGATCTCTCGCTCTCTTTCTCTCTTTCCCTCTCTCACTTTCTACGGTTAGCCGATAGGATGGATAAAAGCGCGAGAGGGTGTGAGAGGCGAAATAGGATCCACGAACAACCGTTACGTACGCGGCTGCAATTAGCGAAGAAGGAAATCATCGTCGTGTCTCTCCCTCTTTCTCCCTCTCTCGCTGTACACACTAGAAGCCGATATAACACACATAAGAGAGGATATCGTTCGATCTGCCGTTGAATTACGACACGGATCGCGCGTTCTTTATACCGATATGAGTCTCGTCGGCAGCTCGCCATAAATTTCTCTCTCTCTCTCTCTCTCTCTCTACTGACGTCACACATACAAACTCGCGGATTGAGAAACGGTACCGTTCCGCGAATAGCGTCTCGGGAAACTTCATTTTTCCGCGTTTCGATCTGACCGAGGGTCGTGCTCGCCCTTTCCCCGCCGGGTGAGTTTCTGATAAGTTTCTGATACCAGGGCGCCAGTTCCATCGGCCGTCTGAGAATGCGTATATTTTCACCCCTCTCTCTCTCTCGCTCAATCTCTTCTTACGTCTCTTGAACTGAAATTGAATTACACTGCGATTTAAGCGGCGCGCCACACTCGCTATCGAACAATGCGTCTCTCTTTCTCTCGCGGGTGTGACGTATCTTGCGATACGCACTCGCGCGTATTAGAATATTTATGTCCCTTTCGAGTACTCCCTTTGTAGATCCTCGTCCACTGTACTTCCGTCCCAAGATTTCTATTCTCGTACCGATTTTGCGCAATTGTCTCTCGAATAGCGAATTTTCGCGGAATCGAGTGGCTGACGTTTTATCCCACAATTGATATTAAACCTGATCCAAAAATTGTTCTGTAGATACCAAATAATACAATTTGGATATTATTTAGATTTTTAGCTCGGATATTATAACCTTTGTTGTAAACACTAAGCAAGATGATCGATTCGAAAATTATGATAAAATTGTGCGATGAGTATAAATTGTCCTATATGTAAATTGAGATTTTAGAATTTATGTGCAAATAAACCGCGTTTAGGGTAACTCCAACCCCTCGCTACGAGCTGTCGTATAAATGATTACGTCGACCGATGCATCAAGAAGTCGCACATAGGTGTCGGCTTTAGGCGGGAACTTGCGAAACCTGCTTCGGTGACACAACGCCAGGATCCATGACGCAGAATAACCTGCTAACGCCCATGTTTCAGTACAATGGATAACTATCGAGCACGTAGGAGCAGCTCTCGAATCGTCTCGCGATCGACTCTCGCCCCGTGTAATTATACATCGATATCGATCGAGCTCAATAATCGAGCGATAATTCATTATTCCCTCTCGCGCGTCTTTTTCCGAATTCGCATTTTCCTTCGTAAGTTGTTATTAAGATATATCTCGAGTTCGATTGGTCCGAACTTAACGAGCGCATGGGTGTATCGATGAGAAGATACACTCGAGATATCGATAGAGACATTTTTCGTCGATTCTTCTTTTTCTTTTTTTTTTTAAACAAAATTTCTTTTTTTCTCTTCCAATGCGTGTTCGCGTGCGGTCGCCCCCGATATGCAGCACGCCGAGAATAAATTAACGTGGCAGTTAAACGTGTCGGCGCGCGTGTACGTATATCGGCCACGCTCGTATGGACTGTCCCACACACAATCGCGGGACTCGTTCGTAAACGTGTCTCTCGTTGCGAAACGAGCCATTGTGCGTGGCGCAAGAGAGCGCGAACCGGCTCCACGAGCGTCTCTCGATCCGATAGACTGGAAAACGGAGTTTCCTGGGCTCCTAACCTGCACCCCGCGAGACTCGCGACACCGGGTTATCGGCTCGTCGACTCGCTCGAGATGTAATACAAGTTTATTTCGTTCTTTTTACGAACTCTTTCTCTTAATGTAATGTCGAATGAGATTTCTCGATAGAATTTTTATTCGAATTAACAAATGTTATGCCTTGCAAATATAGAGTACACGAAAAAGTCTGAGAAGCAAAATTCGATTTAATGATTGAAATACAATTCGCTGAAAATTTTTTTAAACTCGAAATAAAATATGAAATATGTTCTAAAATAAAAACGAAGCAATGAAATCCTATTAAATCCTGTGAAAGTGTAAAAATAACCGACAAAGGGTTGAGTCTGGGTCGACTTATCGGCTGAAAATCGAATATGGAAATAAAATGGAAGAAATAAGTCTCGAAACAAGAAAAGAAGGCCCAATGGTCTCGAAATGCATAAACGAAACTCTGAATTCTGATCCGGTATTCGGAAATTTTCCTCGCTGTCGCAGGCGTGTTTTATGAAAATCAGCGATCGCGATTACGAAGAGTCAAAGAGCTCGCCGAGGTTCTTAAGGAATGCCAAGTTAAAGATAAGCAAGGAGGCATTCCATTTGTCTTGGTCAGCTCGAGAGAGGATACTCCCCGCTCCTGTTGGTCGTCCCGCGTACGATCGCGCCGATGCATAAACGATTTATCTGAATTAATGAGCTCACCTTGCGTGCTGCTCGTATCGCCGCGAGACGATTCTCACTCGCGACGCGTTTGCTGGAAAGAGTCAACGAGGCTTAATGAATGTCCGCGTCAATTTCTTCTACCTATTTCATAATATTTTTTTTTTAACAACTCGTATAAACTCGCTCCGATCAAACTCATTGTTTCGCGATATTTTTACGCGTCGAGCTAAATCGCTTGTAGCTTTTCCATTAATTTTTCCATTAGTTGCGTTTCTATGTTATTGATATTTTTCTTCTGGCGGAAAGGGCAAGCCAGTCACGAAGCTTCAATTAGCACGCAGTTTCCCTCTTATCGAGCCGTTGTCTTATAAGATAGCGAGTTTAGTGGCTCCGGATCGAAATCAACATTATGGCGTAAAAGCATCGATAAATTCGGTTAATAATCTCGTTGCATATCCCTTCGCGTACGTGAAAATGGTCTCGCGTCGCTAATAGACTCATTCTCGGAAGCGGAGTTTGCGATATTCGCCGGAATAATCGATCGAGAATCGATTTGTATATCGCACTCCGCAATGCCGATCGGGGATAATTAGTTCGACCTCGTTTATTCGATGAGAAAAATAGAAATTTTTTTTTCGCCTTCGTGTTCTATATTCGTGTACCTTTTCCGTTAAGCGAACGCAAACGAGAGAAGGAGAATTGCTCGCTCGTGGCGCGAGGTCGCGGGTCAAACGAGATCGATACGCGAATACCGAGAGATCCTCCAACGACGAACGGTAATTGGATCGATCGGTGCCGGGTGACGAATGATCCATCGATCCCGAAGTGTCCTTAATGGCGGGGTCTCCCGTGGTTATTACGTGCTCGCGTATTTTAGATTCTATAGAAAGAAACCTCGCCATCACGACGGTATCCGTTACGTATTTTGCGATGAACGCGCGAGCGATATTTTCGACCGCCGCGAATTCCTGCGAATGACCGCCATTTTTCTTCTATTCAGCCGCTGACGCGAAGTAGAAAGCCCATATTCACTTTCCCGTTTCTCGATATTTGTTACGTCGTTCGATTCTACTTGAGAAATCGAGCTGTGATTTCTTTCTTCTGTTACATCGCGTGTTTATTTGGAAATTCATTCTCGACTCGTATATCTTTACGGTTGATGATGATACATCGAAACTGATGAGGAGAAAACCACCTGCGTTCGCGAGATTGATTAACATAAATTTTTACGTTAAGTAATACTTTGCAATTAGGTTGGTTCTCGGTCAACACGAGTTGATCAAAAAATAACTTTGAAACATTTTAAGCAGAATTATTCCTGTCGAATAAAACTAAATTTGTATCGACTGGCGTTCCTCTTATTTTCAACAATTTTCTGTAATAAATTTTCAAATTCCGATCGTATTAGCCAGCCAATCGAGAAGCCTCGCGTACAGTTTCTTCCGCGGTCCGATCTTTCCGCGATAAGCCGAGATCTGTCGTGCGCGGGAGTCAATGGCGGTCAATGGCACGAAGGTGGAGACCGATATAGGCGAGTGCGACGTCTCCCTGCCGGCTTAGCATATACACAACAACAATGAGCGAGAGGAAGAGAGAAAGACCGGACCCGAGGAGAGTCCAGACCGCGGAGAATGCCGGACACCGTTAATCTTGATACCTATCGACGAATTTCGCGCTCACGGCAGATAGACGATAACGCACATGTTCTCTCTCTAAAAAAAATGCGGACGCCGTAAAAACTCGTATCGAGAATTAAGCTCGAAATAAAACTCGAAGAACGTTTTCGTTCCTGGCAGAAAATCCCGAACGACCACCGAGAATATGTATATTAGAAACGCATTCGCGCGTTCCAAGATCGTAAAAGCGCCGATGTAAATTTGCCGAAAAATCTCGCTCGTAAAAACGCTGCGAACCTATTCCAGAGTATCCTACGCAGCGTCGCACAAATGGTGTTGCACACAGTGTTACAGAAATACAGAATGTGTATCCTACGCAGGTTTAAAGAAGGGGAGGAGGGAGGACAACTTGGTCTTCCCAAAAACGAAGAAACAGAGAAAAAGGAGATCGTGTTCGAATCGTAAAAATAATCCAAGGGTACAGATAGGACTTTAATTCGAGCTCAGAGAATTTTGTATTGTACTCTGCTGCCTGGAGTTTTACGCTCGAAAGTCAATTACGAGGATTATTTAGCCATTGAGCGTAACTGGTTTTACTTTTCTCTGGCAGGGTAGTTCCGGTTTCGGTCGCGTGTGTGTACACAACGCGCATGTACCGAATCCTCTCTCTAACGTATTTCGTCGGCGAATAGACGCGACAGCTGACGATGGCACGCTTCCCGGTGCGGCTAGATAGACGGGGGGATGGAGGGGGGAGCGGTCTTTTTACGTTGAATCCATTGTGTCGCCCCGAATGGGGATATAACTCGGGAGTAGGTACGCGACACGTGATTTCTTAACCTGAGCTACGGATCGTACTCGCAAGCCCGACGTGACATTCTCGCTCTTAGCGGAATCAGTCGGTCCCTTTTATCAATAGAGCCTCGAGATGGTGCACTTGTACCGATCTCGCTTTCAATTTTTCGCAATTGTCATGTAAAGTTCCTTCCTTGTATGACGACGATAAGTTGACGATGAAAAGGAAAGGATTCGAAAGAATTTTTTTATTCGTTTCATAAAATGAGAATTGTCTCTCCGATCGTAAAAATTCGTTAATTTTATTTCCCTTACGTTCGATACTTCTGCAATACTCTTCGCGAAGAGTATGAAGAAAACAGAGCGAAGAAAATTTTCTTAAAAATACCATTACGTAATCGACGAGAAGAAGAACGATTTATATACCCATCGTAAGAAAAATCTTCGAGTAGATATGCTCGCATGGCTCGTTCCTTTTAAAGATTGAAAAGCTGCGCGAGGGTAAATACACAGAGGAACCATCATCTCGCGCGCCTCGGGGTCTCGACGAATCGTCTCGTTCACCGAACGCGACGCAACCTCCTTCAGACGCTCACCGGGGCCCATTCAGGATCCGTTCGTCGTGCACAGGCACACTTTTTTTTCAATCGCGCTTTCGCACAATGAACCAGCCCCAATATAGTCGAAAGGTACCTGCCGTTCGTCGTATACACAACGTAAGCTTCTACCCTCTTTCCGTGCTCCTGTGGACACCTGCGCGACCAAGACTTTTGATTCTTGGTCCTCCACTCCCCTCTCATCTTCTCGAAAGGAGCTCGTGCACCAGCCGAATTCATTTTTCGTTTAACGTTTTTCCGAAATGCCATTCGAACGATCGGTGTTTTGTTCGATACCGTGGAACGACAAATTATGTAGAGGCGGGCTTTTTGTTCAATCAGCGCAACATTGTGGCTACTCGGTTACTCGGAAGTTGAAGTCGAATATCGATCGAGTTTAAATCAAGGATGACCTACTTTTCTTATGCCATTTTCAAAGGCTCAAAAATATTTTTTCACGAATGATATCAATTTTGACAATCGTCCTCAGTTCTTAGAACCAAAATATTTTAATATTTTCATAATTGAAACTTTTTTTTTACTGAAAAAAATCAATTCAACTAGAATTCTTTCGGATTCACTATAACGGCTCTAGATGAGTCGTGAGTGTATTTGTAAATGTTTTAAAAAAATGGACAAATCCCGAGACAAGAAATGAAGATAGAAAGAGGAAACGTAAAAAATTAAATTTTTTCCACCGAGCAGGTGAGTATATCTGTAAGCCGGAAGCGTTGAACGCACCACCCGTATAAAATTCATATATACATATACATATACGTATGTAAGGACCTCAACGAGCGGCGTGACGTAGGTAAAAAGTCGTGCGCGCACCGGTCGTGCATTAACCAAATCTGAACAAATACATTGGGCTCGATATCCTCCATCCGGGGCTGTACCAGCTGGTCTTCTAAACGTTCCTCCTCTCTCTCCCTCTTATTTCTTTCGCGCTCGCTCAACCTCGTGACCCCGGCTCTGAGTGGAAAAAAAGACGACACCAAGAGGGAGCGAGAGAGAAAGAAAGGAGGCGAAGAAGAAAAAAAAAGCGTACGCCCCGGAACGGTACACCCGGAGGGGTAGACGGCGGGTCTCGCGGATCCCGGCCGCGGAAAACCTGATCGGGGAGAAAAGAACCTGATATAACGAGAGGGGAGAAATAAAGAGAGAGAAAGAGAGAAAAAGAGAGGTGCTGTTAGACACGGAGGTTCCTGCACGTTCGCGTCTGTAACTAAATTCGCGGTCGAGGTCGCCAGCGCCGTCCCGATTCTCTTATTTGTTTCTCTCGAACGTCCTCGATTTTTTAACGGTACACACGAATATCCGTAACGCGAGACGAGGCGCCGTATATCGTAAATAAAAGAACGATCGCTGTTTCTCTTTTTTCACCGACCTCGACGATAAGACGCGTTTCTCGGTGTCGATATAAAGCGCGCACGGTAGCAGGTTGCGGATACACGTTCTCGAGCCAGCGAAGGTCACGATCTTTGGAATAACAGGAGCAGCACGCGAGAAACGAGAATGCGAGACGGCCCTGAATGTATCCTCCCTCCGGCGCGCGACGTAGCGGCTTGGTAAAGATCAAGGTGCTTGAGAGACAATTGACGACGAGTAGCCTAATGGATTATAACGATTCCTGTGTGTGTAATTACGTTGAGCTCGCGTTTCGCAAATTCCTCACGTGCCACCGATAAGTGATACATTTTTTCACCACACCTACAACGACTTTCCGTTTATTCAGAACAGGTTGATCAAATCGATCGAGATACGTGCTTCGAAAAATTTATCACGTTCTCTATTTAATATTGAAGTTACTATCCGAGTTAATTTTAAAATTATTGATAATATTGTTTGATCTAACCGAAAAGCGGCTTTCTTCGTTCTTTTTTAAGCGAGACGATCGTCGGTGGTGGCGAGCGTGCATCATTGGAGTTTTTCATGGCATGCGTCGTTTTCTCGCAACAGTAAAAGATGGATAGAGAGAAAGAGAGAGGGAGGATGAGGCACCGATATAATCCTGATGGGCGTCGCGATCGTGCGCGGCTTTGCTCTGTCATGGGTGTTCCACCGCTCCTGTCGCGAGTTGACGTACCGGCAAAAGACGAGAACACGAGGCACAAGGAGACCGCGTATTACCGGCAACTCGATACACGTTGATGCGGTTTTAACGCCCCGAAGATTCAATAATCCCCGCCAATAGTCTATAAACGATGTTGTTCGTGAAAAATCAGCGAAAACTCGTAATTCAAGAATAGTTTTACCAGTTCGCAGTTTTACAAAATTACTATAAATTTTTTAGATTAATTAAATCAAATTTTTTCACTATTTGTTAATCGACCACATTAAATTGAAAAATTAATCGATAAGTAACATTATATAGGATATTCAATTACACAGTTCGAAAAGTCGCGATTGTTTCGATTTATCGATGACTTCCGCACGAAGTTATGTAAATAAAGGACATACTATCGTACATGCATAGATCCCAAACGAGACGAGGCTATCTCGGGTTCCAGCGTACGGGAACAAGCAATGCCAAAGAGACGGGCAAGAAAGATCGACTCGGTGGAATAGCAAGATACTTGGCTGAACTTCGTATCGGCATCAAGTAAATCAACGTCCACGGCGAAGTACAGCGAGATTCTTACGCGTCCTCGTTAAGATAAGAGTTGTCTTCGAGATCCGTTGGATTTTACAATCCATATAAAACAATTCACCAAAGAGCGATCATCAAGGTGTCGTACTCGTTTCAAGTACTCGTGGAGCAATTCGCAGAACGGAAATCATTAATGTGATTTCGAGGGGTCATCTACAGATTTCAGCGAGGTTGACGTAGACCGCAGGATGACGATATACGCGAAGCGAGAACGAGAGAGAGAGAGAGAGAGAGAGAGAGAGGGAAGAGAGAACCAGGTGCTACCGGCAGGGCGCGTGTCCAGGTTGGAGCGGGGGGCAGGTGGGCCCCCTGCATTGTCAATCTCTGCCTTTCTATACGCATCGCGCTTACGACGGCGCGCGCTCGCTCTTTTACCTACATGCTTACGGCGTTTTTATTGTTGTGTCAGTGCGCGCGTCTCGTCGAAGGGTTCCCGCACGGTAGTGAGCGAGATGGAATATATGAATGTGCACTCACGCACACGAGCCGCGAGGATTGAGGGGTGCCCCGCGAGGAATAATGGGGAATGTACGCGTTGGGCGAAAGAGGGGTGGCGACCTCTTGGATACCAATAGGGATCCCGTACCCACCTCACCTTGACTAGTCGGCCCACCGATTTCGTCTTTCTCTCTCTCTCTCTCTCTCTCTCTCTCTCTCACTCACTCTCTAGTTTAGCTCACTCTCGCTCTCCTTTTATTCATTGTACATTGGAAAAGCAGGTGATGAGAACGGTCGCGCTACCACGCGACTCTAAATGACGGTTCTCATCTTACGAATAAATCGTATAAGGTCCCGTGATTCCGGGGATAAAATAGTCGTTTTTATCGCGACCGAGAGTCATTTCTTGGAAGTCCTCTGTGATGAATTATCGTCGGAATGACGAAATTCGGATTTCATTCGATGACAGTTTTATCGACTTTATATTTTTGGGTAGATCGGTCTTTTGAAAATATCGTCGAGGTGCTTTGATAAGCATATGAAAATTAATTTGCATAGAACTTGAAAAGTCAATTACTTTTATTTTGAAATTATGCTTTCTTTTTAAGGAAACAGAACGATTTATAAAATGTACTTTCGTGATCAAATGTTCGAATCGATTGAGAACCCTCTTAGGCGGTTTGCACTCGGCTATAGAGTTGCACCACTGCATCATGGGATGCGGTGTGCAAAAGCTCCTCTCTATGCCCTTTTTCCCCCTCTCGTATACCTACCGCGTATCGATACTCTAAAGAGGCACGTGCCATCGGTCGTACGCCAATATACCACGCAGCTGCTCGACTTGTTTGATAACGAAAGAGACGACGTTCTATCGAACCTTATCATCGATTGTAGTCACATCAATTAAACATTATACTACACCTCTTGCGTACCTTCTAATACCTTCGTTCGAAATGTAAATGGGTCAATAAATAAATGAATTAATAAACTCGAACGCCTCTTTAGCATATTCATGCAAATTTGATTAATCGTTCAACATCGAAAAAAAAAAAATATAATGTATCGCACGGTTTTAAGCCCAAGTTGCTCGACTCGTCCTGCCAGTTTGTACACTCCTTCCGTTAGATCCCCCGAGTTGGCTTATGACACGCGAACGAGCTGCTAAAACCGTAAATTTCGCGAAAACGCCGTAAATCCGTACACGGCGCACAATGGCGGAGAGCCTAGAGAAGTCGGAAGCCGTGAGCGTTAATCGCGAGAGTCGTCGTTTGCGCGCACCGTGGCCAATGAGATTACGATACCCGCCCGCTGTACGCATACACACGGATATACGTCTCTCTCGTGCCGTGCCAGCGACTCCGATCCGGTTATATTGTCGGCGAGCGGAGCGCTCGTGTTTTGTACCTGCACGCTCGCGGTAAACCTTTCGTCGAACGATAAGAAAAATGTTCTCCCGAGCAAATCTCGGCTCTCGTTTCGAGAGATACCTTTGATCGAGTAACAGTTCGATTCTATTTTCACTTTACCGTTGTCTCTCACAAAAACTTTCGATGTAATGGGATAGAAGGAAAGATTCGCGGGTCGAAAAATTTGTACGATTTTCAAAAAGTTCAAGAAACTAATTAATCAAACTTTTCACATTGGAAACGGAGAAAGCTTTAAAGAGGAAGTTTGTACTTAAAAAGAGAATTTTATGTTATGAAATTAGAATTTTCCGCGACTTCCTGAAATTTAAAATTAAAACATCGAAATGAGTTGAAATCGATTCGCTCGAAATCTAAGGACGGTGTCGAGTTACAAATTCGTTGGTGCCGTGTACACGGAGTGCACGCTTGCATATATTTAACGAGCGCGGGAGCGCAAAAAGGCCTTCGAAAAGAGAGCGAGAGAACCAGTTCGCGTTTAGGTCCGTTCGATCCTCATTAGCGGGTGTGGCTGGGTGTCTTTCTTATTCCTCGCGCGAGCTCGCGCGCTCGTAATTCACCGGCGCCCGTGGTGCACGCGCGGCCTCTCGTTAAATAAGCTCGTGCGCGAATACCGTAATGGCGAGCTCTCTCGGACGTGTTCGAGCCAAGACAATCCTATATCATCGGATAGCAGCGGGTGGTTGACGAGAGAGCCTCTCTTCGTCTCTCTCCCACTCGCCGGAAGTTGATTTACGTTCCTCGGCCTCTCCCTGGACTCGGAACTGGGGGAAAAAAATTTCATTCACGTATAATATAAAGATTCCTGCGAACGGTTGCGCAAACTCTCGCCTCTCGCGTTCGTCGGCGAAACAATGACGACACCACCCGGCCAGGGACGAACGGAAATCTCGATTCGAGCGTCTTGCGAGTCGTACAAAAGACACGCATCGCTCTCTTTTTTTTTCTCTCTCTCTCTCTCTCTCTCTCGCTCTTTCCGCGAGTGCAATTGCGAATATATCTCGGGCCTTGAGTGTCCAGGTGCAGGGGGTCGCGCATAATGAGCGAGGATGTATATATATATATATATAACGATCTAGATACTTTAGAATTAAGCCCTGACACGTACATAATGACCTCTGTTTTTCCTCCTTCGTTTCTATTTATCGATATTCCGTTGAGAATTGCAAGCTCCTCGTACGACGGCGGGGAATCGACGAGGGCCACTCGTGCCAATCAGAGCCGACTCGAGAACCGATGGGAAACGAAAACCTCGCCATTGTCGCGATATGTCGGTCGGTTTATCGTCGTTACGAGTACGAGAGCCCATCGGAAGGGGAGAGCTCGTGTTAGAGGTCCAGAAAAATTTACCCACCCCCTTTGGTGGGGACCAACGGTAAAAATTGGTCCCATGTGCAATAAAGAGCCCCTCCGAGCTTAGAAATTACTCGATTTGTCTAATGACGGTTGTCAACAGATATATTTTATACGAGGAGACATTATCGCAGTCGACACCGATCTAATAGAAATTTTTATTCAGGAGAAACTCGATAATCTGTAATTAAATTCGATATTCTTGTTCTGGAATTTGTACGACCTTAGTTGCACGGTGCACCCCGAAAGGCCGTATTAACCGTTTCCCTCTGCGGTTACCCGCGCTGGTCATTCTCGATTAGCTTCTCAAGTTCAAGGACACGTGTGGGGTAGACGAGTGGCGAAAAATTCGCACGTGGAATGTACTCGGGTTCTCAGCGGACGGAGTCCTTCTCTCTTTATCTCGCGAGAGTGAGCTTGCCGTGAGAATCGAATCGGTCGAGTGCATGCGAACTCGGCCACCCCGCGGAGAGACTTCCGTTCGTAGCTCGAATTCATTATTTAAACCATCCCACTATAACTGTTAACTCGTTTGCACTCATACGCGCCACTTTGGATCGCATTTTCTCGCGCGTTCTTGTCGCGAAGACGCGTGCCGTTGAAATTATCATGTGATAATAACAAATGACACATACGTTAATATTTCCGAATATGCAAGTGAAAAATACCAAAATATACAAATACAAATTAAAAAATGACAAACCCTATTCGATCAAATGAAAAGAAGAGGCTAGGTTCCGTCCTCGTAGAAATAAGAGAGGTCGAGAAGGATCGACGGAAAATTGACACTGTGTCGATTTACGAATTGCTTTTCATTGACGCTGGAGCGGCTCGTAAAAAAAGGAAAAAAATAGAGGGAGGGGAGTATTCTAACGGTTAAACGGCGGTCCGATACACCGACAGTGTTAAGAGGGCGGATTTTCACGGCGCGTCTATATATATTACACATCTTTCGACGAGGGGTGGTCGATCCCCGCGAAATGGGCAGATGCACGGGTGCACCTTTGCCATTGGGTCCATCGGACTGTGTGTGCCTCTCGTAGTGTTTCGCGCACGCGTTCAAAAGCATCGAGAAGCAGCGCAGGTATGGGCCCGCTACCCGTTCGAAAACTACGCGATGAGTCCAAATAGGGCGCACGTGTACTTATAACCGCGGTTAGATAAACACATACCCCATCTCCGGGTCTGACAATGAGCGGTTTGCGGACACGTGGCTTTCCTTAAATTCTTTATTTTTAATTCTTAATTCTTCACACTTCGCTCTCGATCCTTGATCTCTTCCTTCTCAGTTATTCGCTCTAATCGGCTGATTTTAGATAGATAACGAATCGGCAGACCTAAAGCTCGATCGCGAAGAATACCGAGGAATGGTCGAGAAAGTATATAAAAACTAGTTGTGCGTGTACGACATATGCAACTCGTTTACTACGGCGAGACGAGCGCGAGTGGGCAACCATCTGCGCATACCGGAGCCCATTCATACGGATCCTCGAGCAACTTGCTCTCTCGTCTCGCGTATGCCTAATGCGTACTCGATCGTCCGTACGCGTGAAAACGCGCGGTTATATGCAAAGTATTATGAGCGCGCAACATACCACATGGTTTGGCTTCGTGTGCGTAGGAAAGATGATACACATACGAGAAACTCACACTCTGGGGGATTGCGGAGGTGCACACATGTCGATTTTGCACAATGCCAGTAATAACCTATCGCCCTCGTGGCGGCATCCCTTGCCTCGCGCGGATTCCAGCAGATGCCGGTTCTCTCTCTCCCTCTTTCTCTCCCTTTTGCTCCTGTTGCTATGGATTCTGTACATATCTATATATATATATATATGTAGAAAGAGAGAGAGAGAGAGAGAGAGAGAGAGAGGATCGCGCGCGCCATACCGCACACACGGGGGTAGTATACTAGTTTTGTCTACGCGAGGGGTGCCGAGTGCGCACAATGTGCCGTCGAGGCAGGTGTGGATTCTCTCTCTCTCTCTCTCCTCTCCTCTCTAATATTCTCTCTCTCATCCACCCCTCCACTCGCCAAGAGAACCGTGACGGGCGCGTGCCTCACACGAGCGGGGGCGGGGTACTTTCCGTGTATTTCAACCCCCCTCCTCTTTTCCCCTGTTCTTGCTCCTCTTCTATTCATCCGGACCCCTTCCCTCTCCTCCTCCCTCATCTCGTCCTCCGATGTCTGTGTTTCCGTCTACCGATTGCCATCGCTTCTTTCAATTCAACTTTTTTCCCCGTTCTCTTTATTTTCTTACTCGCGAGCACTTTTATTTCACCCCCTTCGACTTACATCGCGGGAGCCATTGTGATTTCCATTTTCATGCTAATACGCGTAGACGCTTTGTCGTCAAGGGTAAAATGTTATAGCTTTTGCGGACGATCTACGCCTTTCTTCGCTCCTTGTAATAGCCCGGAAGAAGGCGCGAGTCTAGATGATTCTTATCCGCTCAACTTCGATTGGGGATTGCAGATGGCTTGTTGCGACATGTCTAGATGAATTTGAAATTGAAATCATTTTAATTTTTTGAGAAAAAAAAAGGTAGGTTTGTGGACTACTTAAATAAATCATTCTCGTTGAAAAGGATCGAGAAAAAAATCCGATCCTGATTTTTCAAAGAAACGCTCGAGTGAAAAAGCAGAGGGTTCCGAACGGTCAAGTGCAGCCGCTCGAGCACTTTGCTAATAAGCCAAATGCGCGCCAGGGAATATCGTGTTTCGGGTCCTCGTGCCGAAATTCGAGAGCTCGCCCGTTTTTCCCCTACTCGTAACGGTTTTCCGTGCCGTTTCCATGGCACGCGCATCACCCACGTCTCGTGCTCCACTCTGCGCGCGCGTCCATTCGTATTTCTCGGCGTCCGCGTGTATCAATCGACGAAACTCGCTCGCAATTTTGCATATCAATAGTGATCGAGGGACGTGAAATATACACACATACAGAATTTCAATCCCGTGGAACATAATAGACAAAGTTTCGCGCTCGTACGGCATTTACATACATTAGGAGGGCCATTCACGAACCAGTTTTTCGTACTTCGTCGTGCGTCCGGCTTGCGCATTATCGCTCGTCCCAGGATAAGCAGATTGCGTCCTCGCGTGCCTGATGAATTTTTCCCTTTTCTTTCCGCTAGCTCCTCCAGCGGGCGCATACCACCCCTTGTAATCCTGCTCTCGAGGGGGGTAGGCGGAGAGGACGAGTTGCTCGCACAAGAACAAAACCTGAACGTAAGGATGAAGAGAGAGGAAGGGGGCAAAACGTAGAGAGCCGAGGGAAGGGGGGAGGGCGAGATGAAGAGAGGGAGGAGGCTTCTCAGATGTCTACATCCGGTCGGCCACTTCCGGCACGCGCTCAGACACGTGGCCTGCTATATATATATACATACATACATATATATCACCCCCTGCGTGCACATTCGCGTTCATCTCCCTTCTAAGGCACCACCCTCTCTAAGGGATTGTACTTTTCTCTTAAAATTGGGCAAAGGGCCCTCTTCGGAGCATCTAAACACACGTGACGTAACGACCAGAAGAGAGCTCCTCTGTCGGCACGCATGTTTGAAACGCGTGCCCCAATATCAACAAATGGCATTAAAACAGTATGCTGCATAGTCAATAAGAGGTACGGTAATTTCAAAATTTCGATGTTCTATATAAGAATAAGAAGCTCATGATCATGTTATATAACAAATCTGATTCCAAAAGCGCAAACTGCACAAAATGCGATAAATGTCATGCGTAATTGAGTAATCCCAATTCCAGTAGAAGAACGAGGCTGCTTCGATAGGAAAAATTTATAGGCCGATCTTGGTATCAAGTCGATCTAGAATGCGCGTTAAAAAATCAAATTCTTGGGCCAGGCTATGTAAAATTGTTCTCTATTCAAGACTTCGTAGCTCGAGATGTAAAAAAAGAAAAATATCGAATTCTCTCAACCGAATTGGAGTAAGGACGAGATTTAAAAGTCCGGAAAAAGGTGCAGGTCTTTCTTTTGAGGCATATGAGAAGGAGAAGGAAAAAAAGAAGAAGAAATTCATACACTTGTGCGCTCAAACCCAAAATCGTTTACGCAAGGCATTCCGCACTTGCCTCCTCATCGTCGTTCTGCCCTTTTTCCCTCTTCTTACTTAGGCGCGCGCGCGTGCATGAATGGCTCGACGCGCGGTGAATAGAGGAGGATTTTACTGGAGTGTATACGAGGCGAAAAAAGGAATATGTACCGACAAAGAGAACCGGGGCCAACGTTCTTTTGTCGAGGCGGAGTCTCGCGGTCGAGGTGACACAGGCACACACGCGAGTCGTCATCTACCTCTCTCTCTCTCCCTCACTCTCTCTGTCTTTTCTATTGCTATATCGAGTCTACCTCGGTCGAGATATGCACGTTCGTCTTTCGGGACGAAAAACAAGAGCTATTTTCGCCTCCCCTGAATTCTCCTAATCTTATCTACTCTCCTCTCTTCCTCTCGCTCTTCGTCGCAGGATTATTGGTCCGCGTGTTAGCACGAACGTGCTAGGATGCAATGAGCTCCTTATCTACACCGCAAGAGAATTTCTCGAAAAATCCGATTTTCATCGGAAATGTCCCGTAGAGGCGAGAAGTCAACAATTTTTCTTTCTCTTTCTTCTCTCTTTTCATTGATTCTGATTCTCCCGAGGGTGACATTCCGAGATGATTTCCGAGATTTTTTTATGCGGGATATTACATTCTTTTGAGAGTACGACGAGAGAGGAGGCGAGTATGTGGATAGGTGTGTGAACAGGTGTGGTATCGGGGAGGGTATCGATTATCCCCGCTGAATTTCGCATCTGTCGGTCGGATGATTCCTAGAAGCTTGCCTAGGAGTATCTGTCCTATAAAAGTGCGCCGTCCCATCTAGGTTTTATAGATTTTCCCTCTTTCTCTCTTTCTCCAACCGTGATACATTGGGGGTTGGTATTTATCTCGATATCCGTAAAATTACAGCCGGAAAAGAGGAACTTGTTCAACGCTATTTTTGAAACCCACAATTTTCGAAAACACTGTATATCGTATTTTCATATTCTGAAACTGAATTATAGAAAATTTGTCTTAAATGGTAATCATTGACTATCAAGTTTTCACGACTCAATAAATGGATATATCTATTTTAATATAAATAAGCAAATTTTTCGTCCACTTGCCTCAATGTTTGTCGAAAATGGAATTTCGGAATTTTCATTATCAACATCGGTACCTAAAGATAGCAATACATCCTTCTTTCCAACGAATCTTATATTCAAAGAGAAACAACGAAAATGAGGAATCCCGATGGAACATAAACACGCGCATGGTTCGAATGCTGTTTCTTCACAGCTTTTGATGCCTTTGAGGGTACCGACTAACGGGGGATACGTGAAATATCTTGAAAATAGAAACGTGGGCGGTGCGTTTTTCTCGCAACGTATAGGAAAACACGCGCCACGCGTCCTTTTAAACTTCTTACGCGTAGCTTTCGTGTAAAGCACTTCGCGTGTAAAACCAAAGTGGAGAGAGAGAGGAGTGAAAAATCGTGAGCGAACGACGGGAAGCGGAGGTGAATTATTTCCGACTCGTGATCGGCACTCGCTGCACGAGTGGAGGCTTGACCTCTTTTTTTGCTCGACCGCGCCTACACAAATGAATCACAATCGTTTCTGCGGCAGATGCCACTTTTTGGACTCTCCGTGTCGTAAAACCGCCTCAAAAATCGCTCGAAACTACGTTATATTGTTACGTCGGTATCACGCAACTACCTATTCTCGGCTACGAATTTGTTCTATCGCACGTCGAAAATATTTGAAGAAAGTGGGTATTTATCGAACTCGATTATAGTGATACATCGCTAGTTTACCCTTTTCTCCTTCGAAATAGCTGCTCGATTCTTAAAACGGCGTATCGAGTTGCCTCGCGGCTTGGCGAGATCTAATACGATGTATCATGCACCTTAATGGGCCAATGGGGGCTGATTATTTCGAGCGCGCGTGGGCCGGCAGGTGGCTCGGGCTGTTAAACTCTATTTTGGGTGAACGTCGATGGCTCGTGGAGGGCACGTTTTACTTTTCACGCTCGCCCCGGCTCGTTTGTTCTCCCCTCACGAAACACATGGCAAACTTATATCATCTCTCGAAGATATTCGTTATTACCAGCGTTTTTCCTCTCTACGAATTTAGCTAACCAACCACTACCGGAATCCTCTCCACAGAGGAGAGAGATCGGTGAGCGTTCGACAGATGTTCGAGGGGGGGCAGGTGAGAAATAGACTCCTAAGCTCGCGGCTTGTTATTTGCCACGAGCTATCCGACCGATGATAATTACCTTACGAGCTCGCGATCGTTTTTAATTTTTAATTTAAAAACTAAAAAGATTAAAAGCGAGGAAGATATCGCTAGTTTCGGAAAACGGAAGAGCGGCGATGAGGGAGAGTAGGAAAAAAAGGAAATTTGATTGGCGTTGTAGAATCAATATGATTTGATTTAAAAGATCCGACAAAGTGAGCGCGTGGTCGTTTTTTCCGCTCGATCACGCCCCTAACCGACGCGCCTAATTGACACGAACGTAACCTACACTTTAACCGCGCTGCCAGAACGAAGGGCTTCGACTCTCTCCTTCTCTCTTTCTCTTTTTCGAGCCTCGTGTTTTCGAACGATATTGCAAGACACTAAAGACCGGTTTAGTAATCGTTTTAAAGGCGCTTATACGTACGCCTCACCCCACGATATTGCTCAGGTTTTCTCTCTCTTCTTCTCTCACCCCTGCCCGCTCTCATCTCGCGCGAGTTCGCGAGCGAGAGCGAGAGAAAGGGAGCTCATGTAAATGAAGACCGGTAGTATCTATCTAAATTAGCGCCAACAGACCGATTAAGAAACGCCTTATCGTGAATTATTGCCGTTTGTAATCAAAGAGGAAGTCGCGTATATAGAAAACTACTCTTGCCTCGGTTCTCTTGGTGCTCGTTGGTAATTGATTTTTTTGCGACGAACAGGTTTATCCCGTAGCGGGGGGCGCAAGACCGAAGAAGAGGAACGTTTCGATTTATCATTCGTGGGCTCTTCCCGCCCCTTTTTTCCGAGATGCTGGGTGTTCCGGAATGACTACGTGTCATTGAAATTTCGAGACGAAAATGCCACTGTTTCGTATTCTTGACTTTTTCGCATTCTTCCAAGATTAGCCAAGATGTATAGGTCGACCACTGAAAGAGCTCATCGAGAGAAAGTAGCAGTAAATGTCCCTTGCACCAAAAATTTCAGGTCCTTTTGATCAGCCGAAGGACCTGCGGTAATCCTAAATACTTTGTATACTCTCCTGATTATGCATTTTCACTACGGGAGATTAGACTTCTCTTTCTCTCTTTCCTAGGCTTATCGACGAGTCGGTTTATCCAAGGGTGTGGTTTGCGAAGAAAAAGATGATAAGCAACGCGTCGGAGGGGAACGCAAGGGGAAACAGAGTGGGAGGAAAAGAGGAAAATGTCATTGGACAGCGGCCCGCGAAACACGTGCTGTGGGTCCGACAGATAACGATTTCGTTTCGAGAATACTCATTCGACCTGCGCTTATACAAATCTTCTTAACGGATCTTTGGAGCTATCGTCTTTAAATAGAGACTAATCCAAGACCCCCCGATACCGATAAAATAAGTGTCCTGGCGGTTTCCCCGTGGAACGTTGCGATTGCGCGAGGGTGTCGCGTCGAGGAGGGGAGGGCGTCGATAACCGGTCAAACAAAAACCGGGTCGTCGCGCGACAGGTCGATTCTTTCTCTTTTCCCTACTTCTCCTTCGACAAACGAAGGACGAAATTTAATGGTGCAGAGCGGATCGTCCGAAAATAAGATTAGCGCACTGCGCAAACCGCGGCAGAGCACGCGGCAAGGTACCTTTGGGACCCAGGGATGGGTGGATATTATCGAAAGACAAGCAGACGGCGTGTCGCTTAATTTTCGACCTTGTACAGCTTTACCGATACGTATCTCGGAGGAGAATTTGATTTTGGGCTCGAATCGTGATATCGCGAATTTAATTCCGATTTGCGTGCGTGTATGTCGCTCTCGAAGATTGAGACTAGCGAGATAATGGTATTTGCCGATTTGGCAGGTGACAGCTCTCTCTCTCTCTCTCTCTCTCTCTCTCTCTCTCCCTATCTCTATCGCTCGCGTAAGTGAACGAGAGACTCTCCTGCGGCGCGAGAGGACGCACCTTGTGGCAAAGGCAAATACCGATCGGATTCCGTGGGATCGATACGGATAAGACCGAGAAAATACCTCACGGTCGGTGTATACACATCTTCCGTGTTCGCGCGTACTACAAAACCTTATCGTATACTACTACGGCTGTCGAGAGCGAGATATCGCTCTCGTACGCAGATAAGATCGCTCGTTCTGGTGCAACGCGAACGAAAAATTATGCAGAGACGGCGAAAAGATGGTACTCGAGCTCGGAATATAAAATACGATGGTTTTTTCTTGAATTCAACTCTCCCGAATGTGACCGTCTCAAATTTGAATATCTCTCAAATACAATCTCTTTTCTCTCTTAAATCTAACCGAATTGTAACTGCAAATTAACGAGGACCGTAATACGAATTAAAAATAATTGGTCGAAAAACAGAACAGAGTTCAAAGAACGCGAAATCTGCACGATTACGTTTACCCAATTATATCTCCACCAGAACCATTATATTATGTTAATGCCTGTCAATAATTCAAACGCGTACGTCGGATTACGAAAGCGTATGACGCCGGAACTTCAAAGCGGCTTTTAACTGTCGCCTGAGAAATCGAACGGCTGAAAAAATCAGCCGCGAGACGTAAGCGCGGCAGCGGCGCCAGGATTTACGTTCCGTGGGAGCAAAACGGTGCACTGGATGGAATCGCGACATAAATAAATTCGGCGATCATTTTGTCTCCTTATGGAGAACGATCGCTCGGCTCGCGGGAAACATTATGCGACGATCGTAAATCGGTGGGCTGTTCGAGTTATCGCCGGGCGCGAATAAACCAATCGAGATAACTGTATTTATTTCTCGTTCTGCGTATGTACAGTACACGCGTACCGGCGGAAAACGCAAAATCGTGGAACAAAAAGAGGGTGGAAACCGCTGAGAGTCTAAGCGAAATAATCCTCGCTGACACGCGCGGGGTGGACTCTGTATAATGGCTGGAAACGCTCCTTAATAACCGGTTTCGAGCATTTAACTAATGCGATCACGCCGGGCATTAGACGATCGACTCGCTCGATAAGAAACTCCCCGCGGGGTGAGTGTATCTATCGCGAGGGGGCGGGGGAGGGGTGTTTTATCCGATCGCGTCTACTCGGACCGTGACCGCGCCGATTCCAATAACCTTTAATCCGCCCAACCAACTTCCGTCTCCTTTTCAGTCTCGTTGCGCTAAACATCTACGGGGTGTTCGGTAAAAATGCTTTTCCGATAGATACATTTGGAAATTGAGCCACTAGCTCGGAATCATTTTGATATCGTAACATTCTCTGTAGTAAACTATTTTATTAAATTCATTAGTTGAAGGATTTTGAATTCTTGTAATCTTGAAAGTTAACCATTGACATTTTATTTTAAATGAAAACAAAAAGCGAGAAATTCGTGTTATAAAATGGTAAAATTTTCTTTCTGAAACTTTTTGAGCACGTTGTATAATTTATACAATGAGAGACTGCGCGCTCGCCAATTTCGCAATGTTATATACGCGTTGATCGTTTCGCCCGCGTGTTGCATCGTGCCGATAAAAAGTACCAATGCGCGTAACCTATTAACGCGCCCGTGATACCGATCGGTATCACAGAAACGCGTGCAGATCTGTTCGCTCTACGAACGGCGGCTCTACGAACACGATTGCAAAATTACAATGGGAATTAGCGCGAAACCCTCTTTCTACTGTTTTCATCTTACTATATTGTTTAACGGCATTTAAAATTCTCTGGAAACAATTGTTAGAAGTATTATTACTTTACTAAGAAAAAATTGTCAAAGATACTGTATTAGTCTTTTTTGTGGCAACTCAAAGTAGCTTGGCTTAGTTCTAATCTAAAGTAACTAAATAGTTATTTACTGTTTAAAATTTCTCTCGGCATTCTCTTTCGTATCGGGAAAGGTGCTAAAACTATAAATTTTGTCCCTTTTGAAGATCCTAGAAATTCTGGGAGGAAAAAACTGATTACCCAAGTAGTAGTATCGCGGAAGAACCCCTGTAATCCTGAAAGCGACTAGAGAAGGACCGATAGGAACGGCTCTTTCACCGACCGCAAGCGATTAGTTTTATTTCCGCAGTGGGTATTTACATTTCGACCGCAAGGTTGAATCTGTTTAGAGAAATAGGTAAAACTATGGCGCTGTGTACGACTAATCCTACCGATGACGCCCAGGTAGGCTCGTTCATTTGGAATTTTCGCAATCGGGTAAATAATTGAATGTGCACGAAATATTTGAACCCCGACCGAAGATCATCCGCTAATTCGGTAATAATAAGGTTTATAATGCGAAGAGTCTTTTGAATACGGCGTATGTACGCTTAGAGAAATTCTTGGTTGGAGTACCTTCTTTGCTAACTTGTCTAAGCCGTCTTGAAATAAAATGTAATAGTATTAGCAACATTTTTCATAAAATCTTTTCTTCGAGATCCTTGTTGAACAAGTGTTTTAATTATATTTTATACACATTCTCTTTTCTCAAAAGAAATTCACGCAAGTTCAACGTCTGAGATGGGTCGTTGACCCTTTGCTTCCGGTTTTGAAAACCGGGATCAATCGATTTTTTCATTTTTTTCTCACTCTTTCGTCGATAGAAGGTAACAATAATTTCGAACACAGTGTGGTTCAATTGTGTCGTGTATCGTCGCTTTGATTGTCCGCTATCTCAGGCTACGCACGGCCGGTACCATAGTACAAAAATACTACTGTTCCGCAGCCCTTTTACTCGTTCGGCCGACATATAAAGAGATCACTGTGAGGACGCGATATCCTTCCGTTGGGTTGACAATGGGTCGGAATCAAAGCGAGAACTACTCGAAACCGATAAGTCTCCTTGACCCGTAGGACGAGTAATCGTTGGATCGAATTCGACATTTTTCATAGCGCAAAGGATCATTATTAAAAATAATCGCAATAAATAATTTCCTTATAACAATATTAGAAATATCGAATTCGGCAAAATTCTTTCACACCGCATAAATTGAAGCCTCTCTCTCTCGGTGTGACTTTACGTTAGAGGAAAAGGAGCAAAAACGGATAATCGACCGTTACGATGCGAAATTAAGACCGTCTTGTAACTCGGAATATTTAGCTCTCTTCTAACCCTTCGGATGAGAAAAAAAAGAAGAAACCGAAGGAATTAGCATTTCCAGCGGTCGCTAACCCGACCCGTTTTTGTCTTCCGAGGTGTCGTCCTCGATCTTTCGTTCTCTCCCGGCTCGAGATGATGCGAGAGCTCGCGACCGGTCCCGGGAAAAACTATATATATATATTTGTATGTATTCTCGCGCGAGGGGTGAGATGAGTCTCTGAGGGATGAAGGCCCACGTATTAGGGATCGTTACAATGGGGCGAGTATACGGCGCGTCTTTGCGCGCACAGGTGACTGTGGGAATGACCGTTGAGACGCACACGGGAGACAGGTTGGCGCGAGTCCCGTCGAAGTCTCCCGAGGGAACCGTTGGAACGTGCGAAACTGGCGAGTAATTGGCTCCGAAGTTGAATCGACTAGCTTTTCACGGTCGATATTTGCTTCTGTGAATCCTCTTCGATTCGTGTCGATTAAATGGATTATCCTGTATATTAGTAAAATTGTTCTTTTTTTGTTCAAAAATTTATTACCTAAATGGTGGAGATCAATAGCCAATTATTGAAAATTTATTTCAGGTTTCAGATTTCATTCTAAATTAACGGCCACATCGATTCTGCTGTATCCCTGAAAATAGAGCTGAATGGTGAGTAATTTTTAAGAAATTTTTTATTTCCCAAGATAAATACCTGTTCCCCATATCTGCAAATTCCAAAACCCGTTATCGCGAACAAACGAAACCGCGATCCGGCTAAAATTAACTCGAGAGAAATAGTCGCCGTCAGGTGAATTGGCCTTTCTAAAAAAATCGCTCGAGTTGTTAGACAAAATTGTAAAAGGGTCGTATAGAGCAGACCTCGTTATTCGCGAGCCATGGAAATATAAGTTATGGGCCTTATGAGGCGTGACGATATGCTCGTGTATCGCGTGACAAAGAAGTATATCGTTTAACGTTTTATTAAACGCTCTCGGTGCGCGCTAGCTCCCTTCGCGCTGACGTTTAAATTAGCAACACTGGTAGCCGAAGGTAACGGCTGCCGAGTCCCGATCGATGAAGTATCGAGTGACGAAGAAGCGTCGAATAACTTTTCCCTTTTTCTCCCTTTCGTTCTCCTCTCGGGTTTTCATTGATGAAAACCCAAACGGGCCCGCGTGCGAGGCAGATGCGTCGTTCGATCGCGAGTCGTGTACCGCGGGGGGGTTCAAGCCAGGTGCCGTCCAACTTTTTAGTTCGTGGTGCGCTGCTCGTTCGTCTCACGCGACGTGTGCGTCTCGACGAGGGCGAGAGATCGATACACGACTCCCTCGATCGATTTTATTCGTTTGTACACGCGCGTTCGATAAAGACCGCTCGCCCCGCCCACGCCTCTTCCACTTCTTGCTTTTCTTCATTTTTTTAACGGACTTCCTCTCACCGAATTTTCTTCCCTACGCGGGACTAGTATAATCAAATTATTTATTACACGCGTTGCGGTACGTTACGTCGTGATTTTTTCTCGACGAAAGGTGCGGACGTGACTCGTTGGTTCCGATGGCTCGGTACGTTCGGGCTCGTTTCGGTCTTCGAAGATCGGCCGAGCGTGAAAGACGCTCCTTGTTTTACGTAGTTCGATTTTCATCGCTGACCTCGAGAAACGAAATACAAAGATACGCGTTATTGGACGATGTCTTGTTGAATTATTTATGCATCGATAATTGAGCTATCGCACGGATGGAAATTCCATTTTCAGTCTGACCAAATAAGATTTCACAAACGATCCTTCCTCTCTCTCCAAATTTATCCATTCGACTTTTTTCTATCGCGAGCCCCAGGCAACTGGCTGCAGAGTAATAAATAAAATTCGCGAATGTTCGATAACCAGCGGGTAATTTTACGCGCGTTATGCAAAAATTTCGCCGCGATCGGGAAATACGAGTCGAGTAACCGATTTCGCTCGTACACGAGTTACATATGATGCATCTCTGGGCGATAATAATCTTTCGCGATCTATCTCGCGCGCGAGCTGGAAGCACCGAGTCAATAGCAATTCGCGATACGGTCGATCGGCGAGAAATCTCGGAGGATCTCCTCGCGGCTCCGTTGCTCCTCCTCTTCGCCGTGACCACTTCGCTTGTCTTACACGTGCGCGAGGAAGAGACCGCAGCACGCGCGCGAGCGCGGCGAACGAGCGTTGATATACAAACGCGATGTAATTGTACTCTCGCGCCTCCGAGCGGCGCGTGCGCTCGATGCGTACGCTACCGCGTCGATCAAAAGTTCGAGTCGGATTTTTTGCTCGGAACGTAAATTAACAAATGAGTTTTACAAAAGATACGACACCGAGAGATTTATGACAATCATAATTGCCAAGTTGAGAAAATCTTTATCTTGAGTCAAGAAAATTTTGTCATTCCTAACTTTTTCTAACAATAAGTGCATGCCGGGGTGGTTCAATTGATTTCAAAAGTTTAATCTTGAAATATGACTATATATTTTTAATTCAAGATTCAAGATTGCGAGTATGTTCTAACATTTTTGAACAGCGCTATACGCGAAGCCAACTCAACGATTGAAATCGTACATACATATTTCGTTCGGTATCTCGCACGCTGGCTTAGGTGTTTCCCCGGCGGGCAACGCTTCGCTCACTCGTAGCCGTGCGCGCAATCGTTGACTGCAACGCGTTCGGATCCTCAATGATCGATTCCTGCGTCTCCGTAAATCATAGTAAAGCCATTCTTTTTTCATTGCCGCGAATAAGAGGTTAATGGGATTACGCCTGCGGGATTTAGATAATACTAGGCAAAGTACACCTGTGAGGCGGTTTGCAAAGAGTAACGGGGGAAAAATCGAATAGCGAACTGAGATATCGGTAAAACGGTATTTGAAAAATCGAATCCAGGGAAAGCTTCGTGTAATTACCTACATTCTTTAACATTTTTCAATACGAACAGTTTTTTACAATGTATAGATTACGTATTTAAAAATTATTACCCATGCAATAATCATGTAACTCCATTACAATCAATAACCGATACAATGTTGAATGAATGAGATACCAGAAAAAAAGGCAGACGTGGAGGCGTAGAGAGAATCGCGGAGACATCGGTCGGACGTGGGTTCGTTACGCGCGCATTCCAGGGTATCCCCGAGAGTCTCGGCTTGTCTCTCTCGTCCACTCTTATAACGCTTATCTTGCCATAACCACTCACTTACAGCGATCAAACGACTTACCCCACTTAGTTAGATTTTGCCTATTCTCTTTCTCCCGTTCAATTCGCTCTCGTGCGAGCCGCGCGAGCGCATATTACGACTCGAATCACGCGACCGAATCCACCTGATTGTCGTGATATTTATCGAGCCTGCACATAAGAATTACGTCACACAGTTATATGGTTTCCTAGAATCCCCACAACAATTTGTCGACCGATAATTTTATTTTTTAAACGCGAATCAGGACGATTCTGTAAGTATAACCTGCAAGTAGAAAAGATATTCATCATTGTTGAATATCTAGTTCTCATCAAATTGTTTTCTCGACGTGTTATATGCGTCTGTTAAGAGATCCGTACAATGTGAATAATCCGAGAGATAAAATTTCGAGGACTGAATTAACTCAGGACCGTTACCACGCCGTCTTTGTCCAAGGAGATTTTCGCAATGGTAATTTCACTTGAGCGGTAATGCACGGGTACCGGAGCGAGCTCTCGTGGGTCTTACGTACACGCAACTCTTACAGATCGAAACTAACAGCGACCATTGTCTCTCTCTCCTGGCCGGTATATGTATGTACGGGAGAAAGCGCTGACCCTAATATAGTCGTGTAGGAATGATTAGACGAGCCAAGGGGTTACACCGTCGCGCGTAATCGCGGCTCGCGCTCACGCCGAATCGGATAAAGATCGGCCGGCGCAACATAATAGACTGTTAATCCCGATCGAGATTTTTCATCGTAGCGAGCGAGACACGGGCCACATTTTTTATCCACCAGAGATGAGTAATCGCAGGTTCGTCGAATTCGACGAGTAGCACGGTAGGCCCAGCCCCGCGAGATCGTCGTCTCGAACGAGTCAGATGATATCGAGTCAGCCAGGACCGAAAAAGACTAATGGCGTCGAGATAGCGGCAGTAAATCAAACGTGAATTCCGGACTGGCGAGTGAGGGAGGCTCTGTTGGCGTGTCCGGTGCACGCGGTCCTCTACGAGAATTTACTTTCTACCGCGCGGGGGCCCAACGAAACGTCACAACAGGACACGGAAGTTTTCGCGCGAGAATTTTTTTCTCACCGGCTCGAGAATTAATCACCGACGAAACGGATTGGAACAGGTCCGAGACTGGGAAAAGGGAAAAGCACGGGCCCTTCGAATGCTCGATTTCTCAAGACGTGATCTCGCGAGCCCCTCGTGTCTTACGAATTTTCTCTCGGCTCTTTTCGAGAAACTCGAGCGGGGAGCGTGAAATAAGCTCGGACATTTTATAATCACCCGAACGTACTTTGATCGCGTTCGTCGCGATTAAATATGCGAGCTCGCGGTGTTAAAAGCCGCGTCAGCCGCGTGCCGACACGTTTTCTAAGGTCGTTCAACTTGTACGTATTATTTTGACAGATACATATATGTATATTTTATGCACGCGTGTAAGCTCGAGAGAAATCACGCCACTCTCGCGCGGAAGTGGCGAATGAGTCACAAATGGTTCAGGGACGCGCACTCGCTGCACCCACTACACCCGCCAAGTCTCGAGAGATGTGTTTTTGTCGAACGCGAGATGTCACAACGGTGAAAGCGAAATCGATTCGGTACACAGGCCGAGCTGGCTGAATTAATTCAATTAAGAGCCGATTGCCCGCTCATTAGAGGTTACACTCGCTCCTCGGGGGACTCGATTATACCGTCAAATGATTTCGCACCGTTACTGTTACGGTGTTAATCGTAACCGTGTAAAATCAACCGCGCGAGAGATCGAACGATAAAATGCAGCAGCAACGGTATCGCTGCTCGAGTGTAATTTTAGATCTCGCGATTTGCTCCTATAATCGTAAGAAGGAGAATTTCTGATCGTCGGGCGATCGTAATTTTAGTTATTTTCATTTTCAGCGAATATTTGATTCGGACGAGTGCAGTATATCGGATTCATTGAACGATCTCGAAAATGTTATGTCTAGGGATGTTATTTTTTAATCGATTCGCTACGATTGTAACTGTCATCGGATAAAGAGGACTCCCTTTTTGTTTATTTGTTCGATTATATCAGCGAGGAGGAAAAGCCGTGGCGCGATCCGCGAAAGCAAACAACGGCCATTGACAACGCTTAACGAGAGAACCACGGGGTCCTCGAGGTCGAATCGAAAGCAATATTGAGCCGTCCGGTAATTAGAGTGCGATGACAGCGAGACGAGATTCGATCGACGTTGCAGATAGCGCGAGCGCGCTATTGTGACACAAAAGAAAAAGGAAAGGCGACTTGGAAAGGTTCGATATTGGAACCGATTCTCGTTTAGAAATTTTCTCATTTATCGCGGGTCCAAAGGTGCGATCGATATTTGGAAATTTCGCGCAGCTGGAAACATCAAATACGATATGCACATGCGTCCGGGTACGACAAGGACGATTTTTGGACGAATCTGTATACGGTCTTCTGTGTAATGACCGATCAGATAACAGTCTTCACGATGGTGGTCTCTGGGCTAGATTCGTATCTTGTTCACACGCACCTTGTACGCTATACGCATCCTCGTGATGTCACTCAATATCCTGTAAGTTGATTAAACGATGAATAACCGGAACGGGGCAATGATAACCAATAGTTGTTTTAAAAATAGATAAATATATTCATTTTTGAATTCGAAAAAATTGGGTACTTCAAAGTATTATCTGTGTATGAATAAATTATTTTTTCGCTATTGAGATTTCAATATCAGATTAGAAAAAATACAACCGCGAGATTACATCTTTTCCCTATTTACGAGTGATTCGGAATAGATTCCGTCGAAATTTTCAATCGATGGACGTAAAAATTCTACTGCCATTAAGTTATCGTTGGTCAAAGTGGCGCGTCGGGTGACGTTATCGAGTGGACCCATCCGTCTTGGCGAGATTAACGATACGATCGGAGCGAAAAAAGGGTGCGCGAGCGGACACTTGGAGGGATTTTTAACGAGCTTCCAGACGGCCCGTGCGCGAGATTATTGTATTTGTATTATTTTTTGGAAATCATAGGATTTCGGAGGCGCGAAGTCCGTTTCGGATCGATACTCTTTGGGATGCACTTGGAGGGCTGCATCGGTCATCTGGTCCACCGTCGTCACCTGCCCGCCCCTCGTGAACTCACCCCCCGATGAGCCACGCTTTCCTATTTGCAGCCACGAAACATTCGTTCGTTCGTCAAACTGACCATATGCCACATCCATTCCTAGAAATCTAAGCGATCGACGATCTTCAATCCCATCCCTTATCTGAATTCTGATATCGACACTTGAGCACCGCTCGTTAAACCGACGTCTTGATTTATTCTTTAGTTACTCAATCAGTAGTAAAACTTTGAGACGTGATTATTTCTGCAACATAGATTCAGCGATAGGGGTAAAAGTTTACTCGAAATTATTCTCTTAAGCTGATAAAAATTAATTAATTTCTTCGTTGTTTACTGTTTATGTATACATCGTAGTATTCAAAATCGATGACTCTCATTTCATTCAAATTCGTCCATTTTGCATCGATTTACGTCAAAAGCGATTCAAGCTTGAAAACTAGATGAATGGAGTTTGTTTTTATACCACCCATGTAGAGGATTTTTGAGATTTATTTGAAAACGCCCTAAAAAATTAGTATCCAATTGTATCTTTTACCTAACCGACCCTGTGGTGTGTCCTCTTTTTTGTTGGCAATAAAAAGAGAGCGGCGCACTAAAAGATGCGCCCCAGTGCTGATACGCGATAGAGGACAGAAAAAAAACAGGACGAAAGATTCAGGAGCGACGAACAAGGAAGTGACTGGCTGTCGCGAGTGAGTGAATGTGGAGGGCGCAGGCGGGACCCCCTCGTGCTGTCGGTTTGGTTTTCTCGAAAAACGGAAAACTGGCCACGTGCCCCCAGGATCTCATGCGCGTGCCAAGGATCAGCTGCCCGAGTCTCTCGCAATGAGTGCGCAGCAACAGCAGCAGCCCAGTGCCGACAGATGCATCCGTGTATAAACCACATTCGCGCTTCTTCAGATTGTATACAGACGCGTTTGCGTTTTCTCCATTTCTCCCGGGTTCGTGTCGTAAACCATTTCCGGATACCCATTTCTAGATACCGATAAACTCACCTACTCCTCCCATACTCGCGAATATTGTTCTCGAACGAGGGCATTGTCGTCGTTTCGTCGAGTCCATCCAGTGGTTCGATTCTTCAGCGGTTTATATGTATAAGTCAAACGGACAATATCGAATCTTGATTTTTACGATCTCGGTCATTCGAGCTGGAAAATCGATTACCGAGGAGTGATTATCGGCCGATTTTTAGTCGCGATTCGGGGTCGAAAATTTCCGTTAAGAAAACGCGTAAAAGAGAACAGCACACCCCGAGGGGACAAGAGGTACGCACTCTCAGGAAAATTGCAGCGGCAGGTCCCCCGAGTCGTTGTGCATTGGGAGCCATTTATAATATATATATAGTGTATTTGCGACACAATGGAAACGCCAGGAGAGATGCACCGTAGTTTTCTAGCAGGCGCGCGTGCGATATCAAGGCCGAGAAAAGAAGGGGACGAAGAGGAGGGTGAGAGGAGGAAGAAGGTAAAAGCTCTTGGTGAATCTTTTGGACGTCTTGAGGCTTGGAGAGCTACAATAGCATTACGCTCTGACTATTCTCTGGCTGGTGCAACGACGGGAAGAAAATACGCGAGATAGGAAATTTCGTTGGTGGGTAAGAAGAGCGGGATGGGGCGAAGGGAAACTTCCATTTAAACGCGACGAAAACCGTACGGTGCGTCTATTGTCCGGTTTGGATAGGCGCAGTGGTTCTCCGTTTTGGGTACAATCTCGATAACACGGATACCCCAATTTTTTCCTTCAACCCTCGTGTTAATTCTAGGCCGCGATTTTCCACCTACGTAACGTCCACAATAGAACCCCTCCTTATGAAAAAGGATAGAGGATTAAATTCCAATCGTAAAAGGTAAAACCTGCCCGAAATCGAACAAGTTGAAGCCCGTTTCGTAGTATGATTCACTTCTTTCCCCTGGCGCTTCCCTCGGTATCTGGAAGTAAGGTGAGGTCCTGCCGAACGAGAAAGCCTGTCAGTATGTAACCTTGAAATTGTGAAAACCACGAAATAACAGTAAAAATAGCTGTGCAAGTTAGAAATTGTAGTCGAAATAATTATTTACCAAACAAGATTTTTTTTTTCTCTGTGACTGGAAAATTGAGAGTAACTATAAAAAGAAGATAACGTGTGAAACACCTGTTTCACGAAGACTGCGAGTAGTAGCTCCTGAATGGAATGGCCGTACTTCGCGAGGATCCCTACTGTGCATTAAAGAAGTCCTCCAACCCGACCTGTAGCTTCATTCTTCTTCGGTATTGTAAATCGTAGTGTTTCCAACTGTCAATGTAAATCTTTGACCATTTCTTTTCTTTTCATTCATCTTTTATCTTTTCAAGGGTTGCTACTTCTTTGGGTCATTCACAAGAAAATGAGGTCAATGTTCCGGTCAGGTAACTTAGTTAAATTAGTTTATCACGGTTAATGTAATTACCGGGCTAGTTAAGAATGACGAGGTAGTTTTTCGAAAGGTTGTATCGTTGACTGAATTTTCGATGAATCAGCCTAAAATGGCCGGTTGGTCTATCCGCAAAAGGAAAACAAACGTTTAGAGGAAGAGTCGACCGAGAGGTTAAGATATATCGGAGTCAAATTCAGCGATGCACGCACGAAAGACAAAGACGAAAGTAATCAAACGGGAAAGAGATCTCAGATCTGTAGACAGCACGATTCTCGATTATCGTTTTCCACTTTATTCCCTTTATCATCCGAGAATTTGCACAAAGAATACTAACTGCAGCTTACAGAGATAAATAGGCCATGAGGCATAGTTGCAATGTCATTGTAGGTACATATTGAAAAACGAGTAATACAACAAAAGTGTGACCATGCTAATGGCAGAAATTTCTCAAGGTCAGGCGATTTTCTTCTTTGTGTTACCGACATAGTTATTAGTTTAGTGAGTTTAGTTATTGACGATATGACCTTCCGTGAAAAGAAATGCTCATCAGGTTTCCAGGTTTTCCAGGTATTTCTTTCTTAGCTGCTATCTAAGTTTATCACGTCTCCTTTCACATTCCGAATAATGTGTCATAGACCAAAGAGCATTTAGAGAATCAATTATTTTAGCTTTAACGTACTCGATTAATAATGAAACGAAAAAATCTATTATTTCGACAACGTGTCTTTTCTCGAATGAGTCACACACGAGTGCTTCATTTCGAACGTGTGTAAATATTGATGAACTCGTAAAACTACCGATAGAGAATTCCGTCGATAATAAAGATTCGTTGATTCACACTAAACCTGGCGGCTCTTTTTCAACTCTTTCGAGTATTTCGCCCTGCGCGGTCGTAAATCGATTGAACTCGTGTCTCAATAATAATAAACCGACACGTAAGAACTTTCGTAGAAAAAAAGACAAGGGACTACGTTGATCGCGACAAAAATTTGTTTCTCTTTTCGAATACTTACTCTTCTCTCGACGAAACGAGTGCTCGAACGTAAGCCAGAGACGGAAAAGTTGTCGAGTCGAAGTGTTCGTTTCTAGCGGTTCTCGATTCGGGGGAGAGTAATGCGCGCACGCGATAGTTTTCCACCGGGCGCACATGCTCATCGAGAAATGGGTCCACGGATCTAGTCTCGGTGGGGCCTCTCGCATATGGTGCTTACTTGCGCACACATGTATACACTCACCGGTAATAGCCAGGTGTTTCAGAGGTGAGCCGATGGGGCACCCCGTCGGTCTCTCTCTCGCTCGCTCGCTTTCGAGAGACCGGCACAACAAAAAATAAACCAGCTTCCTTCCGACCGGGGGCTACCTTCTATTCCTACCATTGGCCGAGCTCCACCCGGTGAGCGAGATCCTTACACGTGTGTATTTATACACGCCACAGGCTACGCGCGCGGTAATTATACCCGATTTATTCGAACGGAGCCATCGGTTCGTCAATTTAATTAAAAGCCTCTCCCTCGCGTATCGAAAACCACAGGAGAACACCCTTTCGTTGTTCCGAGTTAATTCGAAGGAAAGAATCCTCCATAGCCGTAAATGCAATCGTCGCTCGCAACGGAATCTGCGAATATTCTCGTACGATTCGTTACTCGAATATAACGTGTTTGAGACAACCTGCGTCGTAAAAAAGGCGTTCGCAGGCCGCTTTTACGATCTCTACAAGTCGGCATGTTCTCAAACAATGGCGGGCAAGAGGAGTCAAGCCCAGCGTTTTCGTATAATAATTCAGACAGCGCCCGTGCATCGGGCCTCGCATTTTCGTCACATACATCGCGGAGAGAGGAGCCAGAGCGAAACGAGGAGGGAGAGAATCACCGGTAGCGACTACCGGTATAACCGGATACGCGAATACTCGTCCTCGTAAATATATTCGAGGGTTTACGCGTCGGATATTTCCGAGAGGAAAAAAAATTTCGTTCTTCCCTCTCGCTCACCCAAGCAGGTAGATGTAGGTACGCGTCGAGCGAAAAATGATAAATACAAGACAATCGCGGTGCCACGAGAAAACTCGCTACTCGCGCGATTCTTTATCAAACTCCGGGGCAAATATATCGGGTTACTAAAATAACGCCACGTGTATTGTACCAGCGAGCTCGGGTCTACCAATCGGTATATACATAACGCAAATTTATTGCATTGTATCGCGTTACTAAACGAGAACGATCGTTTTTGAAGTACGGTATTATTGTTTGCTTGTAAATTATGTAACGCGTGGTTATTAATTTTCCCGCTACTTTGCGAGAACCGTTCTCTAAAATTGAATTCGGTACAAGGTATCGTGTGACCGATGAAATAGCACCAATTTTACTTTTTCGATAACGCACTATAAAGTAGATAAATTCTCTTTGACGACTTTCGGCTATTTATTCATTTTCGTTGAGAATTAGTCTACTTTCACCAATTGCAATTTTCGAGTATTGAAAAAATAATCTCTACACGCATTTCGACCGTTCGGAATAAAAGAATTTGTACGGCGATATATATTCGGAAGTTCCTCTACAGTCGTAGGTGTCGATGATACGAAAAATCCGCTCGAGGAGAGAGTTTCGCTCCGTCATGTACCTGCGGTGTGTTATCGACTCTTGGAATCGAATCTTTTGTGGCCGAGCGACGATTCGGTGACTATAAGAACCGCGCGTGGCGAGTCGACGATAAATAGCCGCGTCGAGGTGTTAACGCAGACGAAATTTACGCCGTCCGTTCGTCGAGAGAAAGAAAGTGAAATTGCGATAATCGATGTATACAGCCGCCTTGACTAGTTTCGCGCGATCCGAGAAAACGCGAGGGAAATATTAGAGTAACGAAAATCTCGAATTGGATGAATAAAATGGAAAAAAAATTGAAGAGAAATGAACTCTTATTTTTGTAATTTAAAAATTAACGAAATTCGAGAAAAAATGTTCACACGGTGAAATTGCGTTTCGGGGTTCGAATAATAATCGATAGAGCATACAAACATATCGATATATAAACGTAGAGAGAATAAATCGCGATTGTACCGGCTAGATCATATCGCGCAAATTCCCGACCATAATGCGCGTTACCGGGCCAGGCCGATCGTAACGTGTCTTTCTCTTGTCTCGAGAGTTCGCGCAAAAGAACCATACATTGCGACACTGCCAGCACCACCACCGAACGATATTCGATCGCGAAACTAGTCCGACACGAGACTGAGAGTAAAAAACCGATTACGCGAGTGGATCTCAGGCGAAATTTCATTTTCGAACTTGCGGAACTTTCGCTTTCACGTTTATTACGACACTCAATGAGTCGTTAACGACTCTTTGAAGGAAGACGAGACACGAGAAAATTTTTGTTTCGATTAATTTGCTCAGCTCTATATAAAATATTGTCAAACTAGTTCAAAACTTACTTAAAAATTAGTTAATTCGAAAGTAATTGTTTCGAACCTCGATCCGGAGAATAAAATAAAAATTTCGTATTGAGCGAGATAAGGCAAAACGGCATGAGCGAAAAACGATTCCTTCTCGACGGGGGTGGAAATTTATTCACGGATCATTTCGAAAACCGTTTTCGAGGGTGAAAATAAAGAGCATTCGCGGGTACAATGGAGACGAGTGCGTATGCGCGAAACGAAAACGGAAATCCGTTCATCCCCATACGGCCACCCCCAACGTGGCCACGTGCCGGGGTCGCTTCTCTCGCAGAAATATCGGCTGGCGCTTTTCGAGCATCAATATACGAGAGAAAGAGAGACAGAGGGAGAGAGAGAGAGAGAGAGAGAAAAGGAGGGGGAGGGGAGATGGGCATCGATGAACGCGTGCGCGAACGCTCTCGTGTGGGTTCCAACGTATGCGAGAGTGCGCGTGGGCGATGCTGTGGCACGCGACACGACCGTTACGTTCGAAACTGGCATCGCGCGAGAGCGAGAGAGAGGGAGCGTACGTGTAAAAGGGAACAAGGGGGAGGAGAAAGAAACGAACGACTGGCACTGAATAGGGGGAAGGAAGGGGGGGGGGATTCGGAAGGGGAACGAGTCGAATCGCAGCCGACCAACACACGCGATCTCGCAAGCTGTACGTACGTGTATAAAGAGAGGCGTAAAACGCATCAAAAGGCATCGCGCGCATCGGTTACGAGAGGGGAGAGGGGGAGATGAATGAAAAAAAATAGCGAGACAGCCTAATTCGAGCAAGCGAGCGGGCGAAAAGGACAGACGGACTCTCAGGTATAGCAAAAATTTCGGGTGGAAAAGTAGCCAGAGATTGCGAGGGGGAAAGGGGTAGGTTTTCGGGGTTGACGAGGACGCGAAAATATCTCTCGATGCGGCTCCGACCGGTTTGCGATTCTTTCAATTTCTTTTTTGCGCCCAGAAGGTAAAGGTTTTGGCCGCGTCGACAGAATCTGGCAAACACTCGAGAAACATGGAGTGTATCGAATAATTAGCAGCGTGTTTGGCCAAACGTGACCAAAGAATGCCTCCTCGCCGCTCGGAGGCAGGGTCACGTAGGTGAAAGGTAAGCCAGATTTTTCGGTCCCCATCTGCTCGAGAGACGCGTCACGTACGGCCCGTGACGGAAGGAAGCGAGAGGCACCGATCGAAAATAGTCGGTGAAAGAGGGAGACGGGGTTGTGGAGAAAATTGTTTGGATAGAGCACCGCGAGTGCGCTAGGTGGGACAATCGGTTTGCGAGTTCCTCGACATCCTGCACCTCGCTACGAGCCAAAGAGGGAGGGAGAGAAGGAGAGGGAAGGTAGAGTGGTGGGGACGGGGTACGACTCTACCGGAGCAGATGCTCGAGCTCCGATTGGTCGAGAAGTCGGTAGAGTGCGTCCCCCACTGACACGGAGTGGGCTCGCCGATTCGTTCGTATTGGCCGGGTAGCACGTGCGGGCCACCTGCATCTCCTTAGTGGGGCGTGCGCTTATATAAGGCTCGCTTCCTTCCCCCGCTTTCAGTTAGAGACCGGCACGCAGCCGCGCAAGTTCGTCAGTTGCGTCCCATCGCTCGATCAAGACAGACCTGTTCCGCTGTGAACTTAACGCGTGTATCAAACAGTTTGATTTTCCGAGAGTGATCGAACATTACGAAGCATCACTGGAATATTTCATTGCGACTGTGCGTGCGACAAGAAACATTATTCGTTGTTAACGAGTGACTTGTAATTTCTTGTGTTCCGAGTGAAGCGATTCAATATCGCGCTTACCAAGGATTACTTCGAGTTTTTTGTGTCGCTCGCAAAATTACTTAGCGAGTGCCTACAGTGCCTTCGCGGTGTGATCTGCGAAGAGCCTTTATTTCATTTTTCGAGTGTTGCGAAGTTAAAAATAAGACAAAATGTTCGTGGAAGATATGCCGCCTCGTACTTTCGTTCAGAGGAACAACAACTACAGTCATTGCCCGCTCAAGAAGCGGCCAATACCAGTTTATACCGAGGAAGCCCCAGTCCCAGAAGTTAAAGGTGAGCTTCGTGTTTCATATGATTTCGTAAAAAAAAAAAAAAAAGAAAACATTCTTCGTTTGAAGAAAATAACAATTACGAGTAGAACAAAAATATAAATGTTTCGTTTTATTTTTTCAGAAGAAATAATCGACGTCGTCATGGACGATATTCCAGAACCAGAAAATCTGAGCACGAAACCCGCAGACTTGATCAAAACTGCCGAGAGGCAGAGACAGCAATCTCGTTCTCCGGTTTCGCCAGTGCCCAGCGTTGCAGTCCCAGAAACATCTCCATTGACCAGCAGAGCTGTGTCTCCTATCCCGACCTCACCCTCCCATCATCATTTACACCCAGTCAGTCACTATCATAATCACTATCCTAACAAACCAGTGACACCTACAAATACCACACCAATTCATCCGGTCGCGAGGAAAGCCCGAGTCGAGGTGCTCCAACACGACAATTTCCCACCGAGCTCACAGTTGACCGTCGGAGTTACACCGACCTCGTCACCGATGCACTTCATGACCAGCAAATCGCCTTTGGAACCGCTGAATCTGAACGCTCCGGAGCCGTTGAATCACTACGGACCAGCCTGGGCTCGCACAGCTCCGCTCTATCCCCCTCATTACTTGCCATATCCAGCTGCATACCGCTATCACCACACAGCAGCCGAGCTCTATCCATCGTACCCAGTCGCTGCGTACCCTCATCCTGGTTCACCGGAGCATCTGACCTCCGCTGTTTCGCCACCGCCAAATGGAGCTGCCGTGACCTGCCCGACGATTCAGAGGCCCATCGCCAGGTCGTACGCTCACTGGAGCACCCCAGACCACTGCACGCTCTCGCCTACGAGCTCTCTCAGTTCGAACTCTCTGAGATCTCCACCTCCAGTCACTCCAGAAGATCTCTCCTCTCCTGGAAGCGACAGCGGAAGATCCTCGGCTGGCAGCACATCTGTGGGTCCCACCATCGTCGTGCCGAAAATCGAACCAGCAAGCCCAAAACAGTCAAATACTTTCAAAACGAACAACTCGTCCAATCCACCGAGATACCAGTGCCCGGATTGCGGTAAATCATACTCCACCTATTCTGGTCTGACGAAGCACTCGCAGTTCCACTGTGACTCGAGCGAGGGTCGTGGCAAGAAGCAATTCTGCTGCAAATTCTGCGACAAGGTCTACGTGAGTCTCGGTGCTTTGAAGATGCACATCAGGACCCACACGTTACCCTGCAAGTGTCACTTGTGCGGCAAGGCCTTCTCCCGGCCGTGGTTGCTTCAGGGTCACATCAGAACGCATACCGGTGAGAAACCCTTCAGCTGTCAGCACTGCAATCGCGCCTTCGCCGACAGGAGCAACCTGCGGGCTCATCTTCAAACCCACAGTGACGTAAAGAAGTACTCGTGTTCGACCTGCAGCAAGACGTTCAGCAGGATGTCTCTTCTCACGAAGCATCAAGAGGGCGGATGCCCGGGAATGCCAGTACCCATCGGTTACAATTGTTAGATGACCCCGCCTGTGGGAGATAAAAAGGAATATAGTGCCTTAAGACAATCAAACGAGTACAAAATTCGTGGACTGCGTTTCTCGCGAAAACACTGGCTGTTTTTTTTTATTCTCTTTTGTAAATATCGCGTGTGTGAGAGTGTGCGTGTACTCCGAGTCCGCGAGAGTTTTATATCGATGTAGCTTAAGAGATCGACAAATAGAATATATGATTATTAATATATTCGAGAACGGTGTAAGAGTAAAAGAAAAACGACGAAGCGATTACGAATAGCCGAGAGGCACACTTTTTTGTAACCGAATAACGCTTAACGTTGTTCCCGTGGAACTAATAGTGCCATTTTTCGTTTCCTCGTTTTCCAATAAATTGTCGATTAATGCAGAGGATAATTGATGGTGCCGGCCTAAGGGTTCTATATATTATCCGAATTTATTTATGATGTAGATTAAGGGTTTTTCTTATCGAGCGCGCAGGAAAAGCAAGTGCCATTCGAGGAAAAATACACCTAGAAATCAAATTTTTGTAACTCATACATTGTAAATATTGCTGATGTTCCAGTCGTATATGACACTATTTTTCACTTTCACGTATTTTCCTTAACGCCGTTACTCTGTGTCGTTTGAGCGCTCTGTAAGTTACTCATCGAAACTAGTCATTTTATTTTACAAGCCTAGCCAAGGGCTCGCCATGGAATGATGTGTTCCTAAAAATTTATTTTTTAATTAATATATTGAAAACTCCGCGTTCGATATACGAATTCCAAGGCAGGAATCACCGACGTCAGATGTACTATACTTTTTTAATTTTATAGTCGGACGATTCCGGGCGAGTACCGATATCTCTAGTTTTGTAAAATAATGTAAAAATTTGAAAGAGAAATTTTATTATTATATGAAAATATTTTTTACGAAATAAATAACTTTAAACTAAAATCATAAACAATTCTAGTTCTCTCAATTTTGAATACCTCATTTCCTCTTCCTATCCTATGACTACCACCCAACTGCGAAAGAGCAAATTATCGTACAGAAACCATGATGTTTTTCAAACGAGAAACAACCCTCGATATGCGATGCTTGTAGCATTTTCTGATTTTTGCCCGCGAACGTGACATGAGAAGGTGGCAGAGATGGCGATCTCTGTAAGCGCGAGGGCCTCTTTGGTGCTCTTGTCGATAAAAGTAATTGTCGGTGCTTGCTCGAGACGAATCGATTCGACTCGTGCTCGCGATACGACAGCGCCGGACGATCTTTCCTCTTGCGCGTTCATACTTTCGTGCAAGTATGCAGCCAACATCGATAATCAGTGAAAATTTATATTCTATTTTTTATAATCATTCCAATCATCACATAAATTCAAGTTCCATTTAAACATCTCTTTTGAAAAATGAATTAATCAATTGGTAGAGTGGATTCAGTACATGAATATATTTTTATAAATTATTGAAAGAGAAAGTAGTAAAATTGATAGAAGGAAAATTCGCAACGCAATTCGTTACGTTTGGAAATCGTTCATTCATACGATATAGGACGTGTGCTTATGTCGAAAAGGTCTTTTGGAGGGACAAACAACATATGGCAGGGGGGTGAATTGCGTTCAATTCATTGCACCGCAATAGGATACCTGCGCGCATTTAAGGCCGATTGACACTCACGAAAACGACCAATATTCTTGATTCAAATTCTTTTTATTAATCGAAGCATGTTTTCTCTTTTCTTTTTCGCTTATATTAATTTTTTTATTATAAATTTTACATTAATTATCTTAATTATTCCACGATTCAAAACAAAAATAAAAATCGATATAAAAAAATTGATCAAACTTATAATTGAATTAAAATTCAAGAAAAATTCAGAAATCGTGAATCATTAAACGAGGAGGTAATAAAGATTTTACGAAGCTTGGGTAGATCGTTATTAGCTTGAAACGCTCGTTCTACAGGAATGGCCACTGTGCATGCAGGAGGTAAAGTTGCGTGGAAACGAGGGGGCAAAATTCCTCGCTCTAAACGCTAGACGACAGGTGCTTGGCACTTTTCGTACTGAAATTTTCGTCCGCTCGGACGGCTCGTAGAAAGAACCTCCGGTCGGAATATTCAGGGTGGGTGTGGGCGAGTGCGTGTGTACCAGCCGGAACGCTAAGAAGGTGGAGGTAAAGGAAAAGCAAAAGCTACGTTGCCTCCGGGCTTTCACGGTGCCCTTCCTCCGGGCACCGCGTGGTACGTCTCTCCGAACAGGTGCACCGGCTAGTCCGTGTACAAACCTCGAATAAAAAGGTCTCCTTCCATTATACACACTGTAGGGCTATTTCAGCGGTATCGAGGTACGACGTACAATGAGCGCCTATAAATACTCTATATACAAATGCAGCGAGTTCGCTCTTAAAAAGACTTTTGCCAAGACCGGTAGACGCTCGACGAGCGATCGAGAGTCGACCGAGGTGTCTCCTGCATCCGATCGTACGAGCATAACTGCTTCCGGTAGGGACGAGACGAGCTCGATTACTCGCTACAAAGTGCCACGGAATTGAGACCTGAAAACTCGGGCTACTCGAATTATGCCTCTCCTTGCCGTATAATATAAGTTTTATATGTATGAACGATCGGCGAACCGTAGGTATGCACGGCATCCCGCTCGTGGAATTTCAATCGCGGTTGTGGGTAGGAGGTTCCCAAGGTCAGGCCGTTGCAACGACTCGATCCCGTCCGTCGCTCTTCACCCTCTATCTTTTCTCCTTCTCTCTTTTCTCTACTCGTGAGTTTCGTCAAGCTCGCGAGCGAGAAGGACGAATGCGATCTCACGACCTTTGATACCGAGAGAGCAAAACTTCGGGACGACCCCGAGAGCGCGAGAACACCTGACAGTCTCTTCTCTCTTTATCTTCCTTTCTTTCTCTTTTTAACCGTGTCTTTAGCAGAGTTGAAATCCCTCATCCGAATTTTCCGGAAGAATTTTGTACGGTGAACCCTTTCTCGTTTCGACCTACCGAATAATGCCATCTGCCCAGGTGCACATTATACCATCTACTATCTTCGTTTGTACATTTTTTTTTTTATCGATTCGTCATTCCTTTACGTAGACAATACACAATACAAAGCATTATCGCTTTCGTATCACGTGGATAAAATATGACACGAGTAAATACTAAAGCGTTCATGGGAAAAAGTCAAAATTCAAATCGTTATAACTAGTTTTCGATGTGTTTTTTGGCACAACAAAAAGAAAGTCGATGTTGTCAATATTGATATAATATATCAAAATGAAAATATTAGTAAAAACTTTGTTTAATTTCGATGGGGAATTTCGTGTGACGAAATTTGAGGTAATTGAGAGGTTCGTCGGCTCATGATTTCATTATACTGTTGGGTGTGGTATCGCGACCCTTTCGAGATTGTAAATTAGAACTATTTTCGTGTGAGTGTGCTTATTAACCGCGACCGGAAAGAATCTCGGTGGGTGCCGCGGCGCCTCGTGACGCCTTTAAGGTGCTATGCACAACAGATGGCTCGCGCGAGTTCGAGGTGTGAGGGGGGAAGAGGTGATACACCTGCCACACCAGCCACGCCAAAACGAATCGGTATACAATATCGCGCGTTAATCAAACTCGATCGATTTTTTGAGAGGAGTAACAATACTTATTCAAAATTAAAAAAGAATGCTCTCAAAAAATTTCAAATTTGAAAAATAATTTGATTTTTAATAAAATTGTTAAAATAATTCATTTATTTATACAAAAAATTTTGTATACATGTAAACATGTAAATTTATGTTTATACAATTAGTACTGGAGTCTGAGTAATATACTCCACGGGCTCTATCAAGTCATAAACAGCCATAAACACGCGTAAAATTTCCCCTTTCGTGCCCCATCTTGCCGTATTTTTTACTTCTCGAGTTTTTACAGAAGTTCTGGTTCAATTTAGGCCATGCATAAGAGGGGGTCCCGCTCGTGTTAACCCGTATCTAAATTGACCGTGCTATGAATTTATTCGCGTGTAAAAATTGCCGTTAAAGCATGTTTCGCGTCGGCCTTAATGATCCCTTAACAGCCGAGAGAGAAGTGGCGAGGAACAGGGAAAAGGAGATGGAACGATGGCCTTGCAGATGTTATCTTTGATCCCACGAAGGGCGAGAGAGAGAGAGAGAGACCATTGGTTATCACTGTCACGCTTTTTTCTCCTTCTCTCTCTCTATTTCTTTATCATCACGTACAGCTATTGTATCTTTTATTCTCATTATCGACAAATAATGACATATTCGGTATTTTCTTAGGGACTGGGAAAAGATGGAAAAATTTGTTCTTTATCTGTTTGCGCGCTTTTTATTTACACTCCGTGCGAAAGTTTTTCGTTTGCAGATAATAGTAGTTGACCGATACAATTGCACGTTCGTGATTCATTGTGAAATTGCGTGATGCGACCCGAGGAAGGTAGACGGTACGCGAAGGGCCTTACAAATGTCCGCTTATCCATCACCCTCGAAACGAGCGCGACCGCGTGAGAGAATTCGGCGAGAGAGTCCGATTAATACTCGAATTAATCATCGAAGATTGCCAGGTTACGAGAAGTGTATACCTACACCCATTTTGTCGAGATAGTTCGCACCGAAAATCTCGACCCGACATGTGGCTATCGAGTATCCAAACTTCTCGTTCGATCAACGTCCAACAGGTGTTACAATTAAGTCATATTTAATAATATCGTAAAGAGAGAAAATATCATCGAGAATCGCCAAAATGCGTTCTCTTTCCGACGTGCCAAACCGGAGATAAATTGCAGGCGTTACAATTAAGTCATATTTAATAATATCGAGAACAAGAGAGAAAATATCATCGAAGATCATCGAAGGACACTCCGTCTCTCTCTCTGGCTCTCGCGGCGAGCGAAGTCGAAGAAGATAAATTGCAGGCCGACGAGAGGTCGGTAAGCGATTCAGGCGTATAATGTTAACTCGGGCGCGTGCGATGGACCACCCAGAGGTCCCTTTCGGTGCCACACCTTCGGGATCATAATAACGTGCGCGCGCACGGCGAATCGGACGGAGGTTTGTTGATTTTCGTTCTCTGTGCGATGATGACCGGTTCTCGACTTCTTGCTCGCGCGCGCACCATTCGAGCCCGGAAATTGCTCCTTTCGAAGGTCACGTCGTCGCTGTTACATCGTCTTCGAGTCGACTGATGTGAGAACGAGATACTTCCTCGTTTTTATCTCACCCTCGCTACGCGTCCCTATTCGCGTTTCTACTCGCGGATTTCTCGGACACCCTGTATGCGTTGTATATGTATATGTATTATAAAGCCCGCGTTCCGTGCAATCGATTGATTGAAATATCACGCACGTCTCGTGGTGGGTAAGCTCGAGTCAATCGGCGACGATTAATCGACGTATCTTGCACTCGCCTCGTGTTTCGCCCTGACTTTTACCGATCTCTCTCTCTCTCTTTTTCCCTTTCCCTTCTTCCATCTTTCTCTCTCCCCATGATAAACCAGATCGCGTTCAACGTTGAGCATAAATGATCGATAGACAGTGAAAAAAATACAAAGAAAAAAAAACGAGATAAGCTTCGCGATCGAGCGTTGGTAGAAAGCGAATTATGTAAATCGTTTAGTATTCTTTCGTTAGTTTCGTTCGTAGACTCTCAGGGAATGATATACTCTGGCTGAGAAAAATGAACCGATCCAAAACATAAACTGGTCCGAAGAAATTGATTGAGCGAATTGAATTACTGCATTACATCGATCAGATATTTTCATACTCACTAGACGAATATGTACAGCTTGACAGGATTTACTCTCGACTCTCAAATCCGATAGCCTATCTCTCTCGAATCTAACCAAAAAGTGGTAGAAAAACTCTTTCGAATGTAGTCATTATTTTTCGAGAGAATTTTTCTCCCTTTTCCCCCATCGTATCGACTTACAAAAAATAAGTCTCCTCCACAACTTTCCGGCTAAATTTGAAATAGATTTGCGTTTTCAAAGTGATTAGATTTAAATGAGGTGAGCGCATCTGGAAGGGGAGAGGAATCTCGCGAATAAACGGCACCTTACGTTCTTAACGTTACGTAACGGGGCCGATAGCCGTGTAACGACCTCGACACAAGCTCGCGCTCGCGCCGATCCCATATCGAACAATCGGTTTTAATTATCCCTGTCAACCCGTTACCGCTGGGATTCACGACCCTGGGGTTCCTTTAACGACGCTTGCTGGCATACTGCGAGCTCGGTGGTCGTTCGCGTCGCGTAACACGTCACTTCGTTATCTCGCCGCTCGAGTTTACGCCTGAACGGCGAAAAAATCACGACGACGACAGGAAAAATCCCGCGCTCGCCGGTTAAGCGATAATTGAAGTCGACGGGTCAAGAGGGTCAATTTTTGTACATTCACGAGCTACCGTATAAACTTGGCAAAATCGCCTTCATGAAACTTTCATGATTTTCAATCCGAGAGAAAATATTTATCTTACAGCTTCTATATTTTCATTAGTTTTATTATAATAGGTATTTATAAAATTGTCCAAATTTCTTTCAATGGCAAGTAAATGGCATTTACGTTGAGGATTCCGTAAATCAGATGTCAAATTTTGGCTAAGTGGTTCGAAAAGTTTTGGAAGAAAATTGACGAGATTTCGTCGAAAGCGGAAAAACGGAGTACGTCGATTGGTCACGTCGAGCCCGGAGACGCCCCAAGTGGGTTAATACTGGGCAATTATGCCGAGTATGTGTGTCCGCCCATGTGGGCGAACCGAGTGGGTACGCGCGTGCGCGCGACATTCCGCGCACTCGCAATTCCGTTAACTGGACGCGCTTGCGCGCGCGTCTCGTGCGACGCGTCGTCATTTTTTATCCGCGCGCCCGTTTCGCGACTTCCACGCTCGTCGCTTCGTTCCTCTTTTTTATTTCGTGCCTTCGCAAGGTGGCGTTTCGTTTCTCGGGGCCGAGGACAAGAAGGGAGAGAGAAAGAGGTGATGGAATACGCGACCGTTTAAAAATGCAATTTGTCCAGTGCACCGCGTACGCGGCGATTCGTTTTAAAGACGCGCGCGGTAATTTCGCCAAGTTTCGCGCGGTAGACCCTTTTTTCTTTCTCTCTCTCTGATTTTTTTCTCGTTCTTTTTCTCCCGTGTATGATGAATCATCCCCGTGCAGTAATCTATTATTCTGCTGAGATTATACGTATAATATTTATGCACGGAGTTCGGTAATTACGGTATAATTATTTCATGCATTTTTAGCTCGATTTATTCGTAAATGTGTTTCAACAAGCGAGTCCCGTTTTGCCGACTGAAACTGTAATTTGCCTCCGTGTAGGGACTTGATTTATTGACATTTTCAGATTTAATTTTTCTGATATTAAAATCATTCCAAAAAATTTAGTCGCTCCTCAGACGATGCCGGTACTTAAAAATTTTCCTCGAACGATTCTCGAAGAATTTTTATACTCGTACGAGGATAAATTCTGAACTTTATAAGATATCTTTTGTCGGACTGGGTATCTCGCTCTCTTGCTGCGCATTACACTCGATGAGTAATCGCGAAATCGTAGTTAATAGTTTTCCGCGGGCTCGCGCGCTATCCGTGACTAATCGCGAGAGCGGCGTGTCCGATATGTATCGCCGGGGTGACTTTGAATAATCGCCCGCTAATTTTAACACGATCGCGGGGACACGTGACGAATCGCGCTGGAGCCAGGAAACGGAAGACGGTCTCTGGTTTTCGATGGAAAAGGAGAAAAAAAATATTTCAAAACTCGGCCGTATATAAATCAGCAGCCAATCGATATCGCCCACTCTCTCCCCCGCGAAAAGGGAAGAAAGAGAGGCCGAGATTTCTCGTTCTCGCGAAAACCTCGCGAGAGAGTGCACAAATCAAAACGGCGATAATAATACAAACGGCGTGTGTCCATTAATTTTAATCTCGGCGCGATTCACGCGGGAGGGAATATTTTTTACCTCCCCTCTCCTCCCTCGCAGGTAGAGACGCGATGACGCAAGAACGGAGATCGCTGTAAACATTCGCGCTTTTTGCGCGCGGGCTCGCGCGTGTCTCTCGTTTGCGAGACTCTCGATTGGGAGCGCGTGCGCGCAACGACCCACTTATCGCGTATACGTGTATACACACGGCTGACGGGTTCTCGCGTCGCGACAGTTGAAAAGCCAACCTCTGGAAAGGGAGATCTCTCGCGCTGTCTGGCTCGTTCGGTTACTCGCGTGTACGTCGTACGCGTGTACACACAAAGGACCGACCGGTGGGGATAGACAGTGCCGGTGATTGGACAACGTCCAACGTCCGCGAGACTGTCACGCGCGAATAGAGAAAGAGCGCGAGTAAGAGAGAATTATGGCGATTCGGGCTCGCCATCCGGCACTCGATATTACACAGGCGCCTCTCGTTCGATGATTCATCGACCCGACCTGACCCCGCGACAGGGGCGCTAATGCTGCACCCACGCGAGCCGGCTACCGTTCGACGCGCAGTATCCGCTCCCTCGTTCGTATGTAACCTCTATGCTAATCGCTCGCGTCTGGATCTTAAGGACGGCACCTATGAAACCAATATCAATATTTTTTCGTCGAAAAGATATTCCTTAAAATCTTAAGTTATTCATTCGTCGATACTGTGTGACAGACTTCCGACAATGAATTAATTTTATACATTCAAATTTTAAAACACAAGCCAATAATGTATTTCATATTTCTATTTTACCAACCCACTGCAGCCAATCTTGAATTTTTATTAGTAGAGCTCGAGAGAAGAATTTTTGTCACTCTCGCCGCATTAAATTAGAATCGCGTGACACGAATCACGGGCTACGCCCATGACTCGAGCTCGATTCGTGCATCCGTGTGCTCATTCTTTCTTTCTCTTTCCGCGCGAGACGAGAGCGAATCGCCCTCGCTTTTACGACGAACGAGCTTTACTGCGCCGCGAAGAGCGACCGCAGCGGGGAATTAGCAATTGTAATGTTATAAGGCACACGAGAGTTTGCCATATATATATATATATATATATATGTATATAAAGAAAGAGAGGGATAAAAAGAGACGGAAAAGGGGATGTTAGCAACTTCTCTGTCTCTCTCTCTTTCGGAACAGACGAAGGATAAAGAATGCAGGCAACCAAGGGGTCACGAGGATTTCATTTGACGGAATAACGTGGCGTTTAAGACCCTGTACCGTTATCGCGCGCAGGAGATGTGCTATAACTCGAGACGCGTATGTGTACCGTGGCCCCTCCTCCACCCATTTACCTCTCCCGCATTGTGTTTCTGAGAATCGACGTCAACCGCGTCCGTCAAAAATCCACCTCTTATGTGCGAAAGTCTATAGCGAATCAAGACTCTTATTCAGGACCGAGCACTCAGTTCTATACCACGATATTATCCTATACTAAAAAATAAATTGTTCGAGAAATTTTTTATTTTAATTTTGTTTAGATTGAAAATAAAAACTATATTCGACGAAACAAATTCTTCACTGACGTTTAAAGTAATTCTACAGAGAATTGAATTTTATCTCAATTTTTTTCACGAAATCGAGGGTCAACGGCACCGGCTCGCGTCGATTTCCACCCCCGTGTACGTTATGGCGCGATACCTCGGCTCTGCTGTCGTCCTCGAGAGGAAGAGCGCGTCCCCGGTATCCCGCGGGCTCTTCCTCGCCCTCTCTTCCTCTCCCCGCGATCATCAAAGTACGCCATAATGAGCGGCTCGCGCAGGAAGGTCGGAGGTCGCGCGGTAATGAATTGTTTTGCACCTCGGGGGCAGGCTCGAGAGAGCCGCCGCGAACCTCGAGAGAGGAACCGAACGCGTGCGCGCCCATGACCCCTTCTCATCGTTCACCCCGAGCATGTGAGAAAGAAATGCGAAGGAAAACGAGAGAACGGAGTCGAATCGTCTCTTCATTAGTAATTTTATACCAAAGAAAGAAATAGGAGATTTTTTGAGGATAGATGTAACTACATATATTCACGAATGTCGTTTGTTCATTCCCGATGAATTCGTCAAAGCGTTAATTCGAATTTTAGATTCGATTAAAGCAATCATAGTTTCATTTGCTGCTCGTTTGGTCTATAGATATAACGTGAGTCTGTTGCACGTTCGATGTTAATTTGCCTAGTTGAGTTATTGAAATACAAACTGAAAGAACTTCCATCTCTCTCTTTATCTCTTTTCCAAGGCGACGTGCACGCATCTTCGGATAATTAGAAAGTGAAAAATCGACCTGTCGATTCACGGTGAGCGTCGTTATCGTTCGACGTGGGCGAGAAATCAATTTGAGAAAGAGAGAAATAAGAATAAATCAATTCGGCTTGGATGGAGTTTATCAGGAGACGAGGAATAATTAACGCGAGTGAGAATTATCGTCGGTTAGCTCGTTGTCGATCGCGCACGTGGGGCCGAAGGGCGCGCGCAGATGAGGTCGTCGTCGGGGCGCGAGATGAGAAAAGTGTCAAAAACATTGGTGACTTATGACGGTCGATCGATCAGCATGCGCGATGTTGCGCGAGTCTTCTGTACGAGTTCGCCTAATTGCCCGCGGTAGGTCTAACGGCCGTTTCGAGACGCGTTCGTCGAATTCGTATGAAACGCGATCCCACGATTTCGCGTTGTTTTTGAATATTCATTTTCAAAAAAACCCTGCCTCGGACATTTGTTAAAATTTAATTAAACCCGCCTCTTGATTAACTTTCTTGAATTTTCTTGTATGAATTTAGCAGTTATTTTAATCGTTCAACTTTTTGATACCAATTGTTTCAATTGGGTTCAATAGAGCGACCACCGGAGTCGAAAGTAGATAAATCGTACTACGTTTTCGATAATTAAAACGGAAATGAGAAATCGTATAATAAAAACGTATAAATTCATTAAAAGCGGTATCGCGATATCGTATATTTTCGATAAACTTTTTCCCGGGTGTCCGATTCGAGCGTTAGAAAGCGATCGGAATATGTAATATCCCGAATAGAAGCGCGACGGATCGCCGTGGGTCCGCGCGTGGGCAACGCGCGCGCACGAGGAACGAATAAAGCGTCGCTTTATTATCTCTCACCGGGTCTTCGGTGGTACAAGAGGAGGATGAGAGGGGCAGTCGGAGGTGGGCATTCACGACGAAAAGGATTACCACCTCGTACCCATTCCTCTTTCCGTTCGTCGTGGTGGTCCGGCCGGAATTATTGCCCCCGCGTTACCGCCGGCGTAATGGAGTCCGACGACGAAAAGAGACAGAGAGAGAAAAAAACGAGAGATTAAAAAAGAGGGACTATACGTAGAGTAAAAAGAAAGCAACAACAGAGAACAAAAAAAAATTTTGCGGACTGAACAGCCAGCGATTTCGATACGCGACGAGACGAACTCTACCTTTTACGTTCAATTTGTTTAAATCAAATCAATATAATACGAATGTTTTTTTTTCTTTTCAGTATGATAAAACGCAACACGAATTTTTTTTGAAATTGTTACACTGTGAAGCCTAAAGTAGGCACCTTCATTCAAATCAATTTTATAAGCATTGAAAGATGTCACAGTTCTAGCCAATCCAAATTAAAAAATTCTAAGTAAAATGACGTATCGCTGTTTTATACGGTAGCACACCGGGACGGCATTAATTTTTTTTCGTTTTATTCGCCATCTACCTCCTCTTTTATTTGCTCCCAAACTTTTTTCGCTTTAATCCTCCGCTTTCGTTTTTAGATCCTCTTTATAACCGCTTCTGGCTGAGAGCACCACTCCGGGAGAAGGACGACCCGCTGTTAAACAAGACCACGACTACGATAATTACGATAATTAATTGCTTTGGATGCGCATCGCGAAATAATTAATCGTTTCTCCCGTCTTGGCAAGCAACCTATGTATACTATTAATTATCTATACGTTCGAGTGTACAAATGTTAGAATCGTTTAACCGCGGGCGAATACCGCGTATGCATACGTTCGAACGACAGGTGCCTTGGCAACGGTAGCGCCGAAAATTCATATTCGTACACGCGATTGAATTCCAGAGTACACGAGCTCGTTCGCACACCGAAAATAATCGAATGATAATACAGACGCGAGACGGAACGCCTGCTATTCAGCCCGGAGATCGTTTTCTTTCGTTCCCCGTCGACTCGATGACCTTCAACCGAGCTCGTCCACATAAACGATTCTCGCGTGTATAATATCGAGCGAGAGCCCATCTTACGCAAGCGTAATGACGGGTAATCGAGCGATTACGTGTACACTCGATGCATCGATTATCCGGTTTTCCTCCCTGCGTTGCTTTTTCCTGCCTTTCGATTAACTCTCTCGCTCGTTTTTCTTTCTCCTCTATCGACAGCTCGGGATCGTGAGAAACTGGGTCGTGCTCTCCTCGGAGGGCTACCGAGGTTGCGCTCGTTCGCGACCTTGATTTCGTATGCGGACTGCTCGCTTACCTCCCGTCATTTGTCTCGAGGGGTTGAAACGTAACCTTTAGGCATGTTTTCCTCAAAAACACCGGTACGAGATTTCTTCAGGTTTGACAAATATCAACGTCGTATCGCTCCGGCCAAGAATCGAGAACGGAAAAGAAATGAGCCGTTGATTTTTCGGACGGTCGATGACGAAACGTCAATTCCGCATTGATGAGCGTCATTTGTCAGGCACGCTCGCGCGAAATCGAGCGGACGTTTCGGCGCGGAGTACAACGACGGTGTGTTCCGGAAGAGACGTATCGCCTACGTAGATTATAAATCTCCCTACTGCGAGGAGTTCGCGAGTGTGCGTGCGTCTTGAGAGAGCGCGAATAATTCACGCTGATTTATGAGCAAATTCGTTTGACTCGGTCGAAAAGAAAGCCAGGAGAGAAAAATCGCATTAATTCACGTAGGTAGCCGACTGTTTTCGAGGCTCTTCCTCCTTTTTTCTCGTTAAACTCAATAAAAGAGTCCCTAAACGTACGTTAAATTTTCTCGAATCGAGAATATTTATCTTCGTTCGAATAAACGTTTTTTCCGCGATAATTGTCCCCCGGGGGTAGCTCATTTTTTCGAGAGGCATCACGGCGCCAGCCTCCCCCGTCGATTTGTTAAACGTCGGCGCGCAACCGATCCGCGCTGTCGTCGATCGATCGATCTGTCGATCGTTAGCCTCGCTCATCGTCGCAACACGCCACGTTTATTTATACTCCGTACGAGCTCGCGATCGCTCGAAATTGAGACTTGAAGGTATATACCGAGGCGGAAGTTAGGGACGATCGGTAACGAAGCGATTTCGATTTTTCAACGTCGTGGCGAAAGTCTTCGAACGAAAGTGCACCTGGCTCAGCGAAATTCCGTTTCGCGGCTTGTAACGAACCCGAGATAGCGGCAATATCGGTGTGGATTCTCGACCGCAGAGTATCAACGCCTTCGTTGCGGTTTTAGGAGAGAACCGTCACTTGGCGAGGTTGCGAAAAGAATTTTCTAATCCTCCGAAACTGCAATAGCGATAAAATAGCCCTGAGTGTTGCACAGCCGGCCGTCCCAAAATATGTCATTAATTTTCTTCGACTAAAACTAATTTAATTGACGATGCGCTTGAATATTACCAACACCCGCGATATTTTATATTTACTGTACCTACACTTTATATAAAATATAAAATTCACTAATATTCACTTGCTGACGTTGCGACAATATTGAAATCTAGTTCGTTCGGTACAATATTTTTTATCTGGTAAAATGAAAAAAATTGAAATCGAAACGAGTGTGGGAATGTTAGGCGTTTCCCGGAGCGTATATTTGCTCGTACAAACTTTCGCGCAAATCTCGAGCTCCGTCATTCCAGGGCGATTGAACGAACGCGATGGCCTAAGGGCCGATCACGATTCGCGCTCGAGCGTATATATACGAATCGGTAGATCACTACCGATCGCGTTTTAATGCGAACGCTCTCGACGTGGAAGCGAAACGTAACGGGGCGAAGAGTCCGCGAGAGGCATCGCGCACTCGGATATATATCGTTTCGACGTGGTTTCCCGATTGGTCGATAAGATTAGCGCTCGCTGGCATTGTCTATACCTGTCCGCCGTTACATGGCTATTATGAGGCGATATCGCGGGGGCGAAATATATCGAGGCCGATATATATTCCTCGTGTTTTGCATCTCGCGCTCGCTCGAGATAAGCGGCCTAGCGCGGGGATTTAACGAAATGTCGAACCTGCCGCACGGATGCCCCCGTCGCATTGTTCGACGATCGGTATCTCCGCGCCTACGGATCGGTATCTGACGATCCGTTTGTCGTGTCCGCGGAGTACGATCTCTACTCCCCATATTCCCGTGCCGACTATTGAGAAATATGTTTATTTAATGTAAATGGGTCGGCTATCGGGAGCGTATCTCGCCGTACCTCTCTTATATTTTTCTCTTTCGCTGGCCCTCCGTATACGTATCGTACGAGTGTATATACGGAAGCCCGTGTGAACCGTGAACGAAAAGTCGCAGGCGGAATTATTCATGCTACGTTCGTCTCGGAAAATCGGAAAATTCGATTTTCCAGAGCGGCGAGGACTGGTTAAAGGGGTTCGACTAGACGCGGCTCCTTTTTGTTTTCCCCTTTCGGTGTGTTTAGTCCCTCGACGTCGAGCGCAAAGATGAAACAACCGAACGACAAGATAATCGGTCGGGACCGAGCGTTAAACACCCATCAAAACAGACCCGAATGATCGGCAAACGATCGTTCCGCTGTACGCGTAGCACGGCTGTAATTTCTCCTCCGAAATTTTTTTTACGGAACATCCGAAGCTGTAAATGCGTCGAGGAACAATAAAATTTCGCCACCTAAAAATACAATCTCGAGCGGTGAAATTTTCTTTTAGGGGTATACATATAAAGCAGAACACAAATCAACCGATCGTTGGAGAGCAAAAATGAAATCTCGGATGCTCGAGGGGCGAAATTGCTTCTCGAACGGGATGGGAAATCGCCGATTATCCAGAAGGCTACGCGTTCGGTACGATAATGGATGCAATTAAGCTCGAAGACCAATAAAGTTAACGGCTCGAACGCGAGTGTGCAGCACCGCGAGGGTGGGAAGCTCGCTCGTCGCGACTCGTTTGTCGCTGTTCTTAACGGCATTACGCCCGAGCTGTAAAATGCAAGCATAAATCAGGCCGCTTAGCCGTGTAATTTGGCAGTTGCCTAAAATTTTTTCCCGGAAGATTTCGTCGAGATAAAAATTTTGGAAAAGGCCCACTCTACGAATTATATGTATATGTATTTGCTATACAAATGTTTTTTTTTTATTTATAATCGATCCGAAGCATAGATCGCTCATCAGAAAATTGTAGATCGTTCTCGAAGAGTCATCTATTTGTCAAAGTATAGTTTGAAAAGAGATCAATCACGGCGTGTAACTTATTTTTCAAAAACACTTTGAGTACGCGTAAAAATTAATTTCTTGAGTACCTCTTCATATCGTTACTCGAGTCGCCATAAAATTCGATCCTACGCCACGAAGGTACCTTAAAATTGAAAATTTCGACTCGACGAGCTTTTCGAGCGTCTATTTTCGGGCTTGGCGAATGTTTCGCCGTATATGTACCTCGACAGGATGCGCCGGTGTATACGAGGGACAGTGTCGGATTATACTGCTGCCAAATTACAGTGTCCGCGCGATCCATAATGCTCGCGCGCGAAACCTGCCGGGGCAGTATAACGCTCGGCATTAACGGCCGTCCGATGTTCTCGCTGAGCGAAATTATAGGTGTTAGGGGCGTGTTAATTTTTACGTTTATTGATTTTCGCGTTTTTACTCCCCGAGTCTTCCCCGTCGCTTCCTTCTGGCCCGATTTGGAAGGCTCGGGACGAAAAACCCATAGCAATTTTCACTCGCGGGCGATGAGAGTGGATTTACGACGACGCGAACAAAGAATTCCAATCGCGATGGCGCGAGCTCGCGCCAAAGTCGTGCCCCCGTGACCGCCTCGCGGCACGGCCCTGGTCCCGGGGTCGCGGGGTCGTCCGCACCGAATTTCACGAGCATTCCGAGAATCGCGATATTTAATATTCCTCGCCGCGCGAGAATTTCCGAACGGTGGTGCGGGG
>NCVS01000363.1:150871-167753 GCA_003055095.1 Goniozus legneri
GGGGGGTGAGTTTTTCGAGAGTTACCGACCATCCACGTCACAGTCGAATATTTTGGCAAATTTATGCCCAATAAAAATTAACCAGAGTCCCTTTTGTGTGCGCTCGGCTCGTCACCACCGCACCGCAGCAGCGAAAACGTCCTTCGCGGGGGTGAAAGGAACCGTCAGTTCGATCGTTTTACGCGCCCCCGTTCATGGCCCGTATTTTTCTCTCGACGTTAAATTTTTCGAATTCCCTGCTCTTCCCCTGCTACTCCATTCGAGAAAAAAAGCATCGAGAGAGAATAAAAAGGGATAATTTTTTTAGCGATAATTCGCTTTACGCGGTCGACATCGAGGCTCATAAACATATCACGCTGGCCCCCGAAAAACTCATTTATTTATACGACGCTTTTTAAACGCTCGTCGAACTGGACATAAACGCGCGGGTGTACGCTTTCGGGGCCCGGTTTTCTTTTTTCTCGGACTCGCGACGTCGTTCGTCGCTGGTCGCTTCAGAAAATGGTCCCAGCTTGCGCTTTTCTCTCTCTCTCTCTCTCTCTCTCTCTCTCTCTCTTTTAGCCGCACGAGGTCGCGCGGCTCGAGAGAGCCCTCGTTCTCTTGCAACACTTCGCTCATTTTGTTTGTTCTTTTGCATTTCTTTTTGCTGCCCTCGGTGCATTCACGGCGCTCTCGAGCTCGACGAACGAGTGTCGCCGGCATAAATCAGTCAACGTCCCCGAGGATTAGCGTGCACTCGAAGGAACATCCTGACCGCAGGGCCGGTGCATTCTCGCCAGTTCGTTCTACGAAGAATGTTATCAAACTCCTTTTACTAGTTTCAGTCGCTATTCGATTCTCGAAATTATTGCTTGAATTTCACAATTTTTAAAATAATTCATATTAAGGATGTTTGGTACCAATATTTAATGAAATTTAACAGAGAAAGATTTCCAAGTGCGGATGCAAGTCCTCGTTCATTCGCCAGGGAAACAGTCGCGAGTACAAAATTGCAAGCGAGCACGACCCTGGTGTAGTTTAATACGGTCGAGAACCGAGAACGACGCTAGTGCACGAGCGCGATTTCACGCTCGCTAATTAGTCCGAGCGCGTCGGTACGGCTTTTGTCGCGCGGCTAATCGCAAATTTATACGCTCCGCGTGCGAATTGTGCGACTCCGTTGGCGGAAAACTCCGGCTCTTTCACTTTTGTCCCGAGCTCGCGACTCGTCGTTCTCTTGATTGATCGCCGTCGTGATTGTACGAGAATGCGTTACGTACAAACCGGTGCGCGATACACGCAACGGACGCGAGCCTATCGTGATTTCGGTGAGCGAAAAATGCTGTTCGCGTTCATTTTTTTTCTCTCTTTCTCTTTACTTTATTCTCCCGGCGCGATAAAAGTCGAACGATGACACCTGTCGAGCTCGGTGGGAAAATAAAATACCGGCGTGGCGAGAAATAGAGAAAGAGGGAAGTGCTCGCGAGGTTGAAAAAAAAATCGATTCGCGTCACCTGCGCGCTGTTGTAGATAGCGAGCGGTTCCCATGCGGCCTGGTATTATCGCTCGGTTAATAACGCGCGATACAGCCTTTTCGTGCGCGTTCCTCCCACAGTTTGACCCCCACGTCGAGCTCACCCGCGGGACGACGCGTTGTGTTTTGTCGTTCCGTCGACACGGCAAGGTGCATGTACGAAAATAACCGTTTGGAAGTTAAATTTTGCGGCGGAACAACAGGTAGCCCGTAATGACTGGTTCGTGTTTGACTTTCGAGCGCTTTCGGTACAATTCACGTTTTTGATATTTCCAATTTAGTCCGACAGAATTTTACACAAATTTTCGTTTTCATGAAAAAAAAAAAAATGATTTTTTCTAAACTCATATCTTATCAATAGCTTCAGAATTCATGTGAAAAATTTTCTTCTGGATAACGTTAGCTTTATCGATACGATAAATAAATACAGACGGCGAACTGTAGTATGTAGAATTCCAGAACACGGCCGTCAAAACAGAAAATCAGAGCTTGTTTTTCTGTCGGTTCTATTCTACCGGAATTCGGTAGGATCTATCGATAGCTATCGCGGATCGTCGCGACACTTCAAAAGGGTGGTTCGATGGACTCCGTATTTATTTACTATGTTAATTGGCGCTCACGTCAAACACAAATTTATGCTAAAAGGCCGAGATGGTATCGGGGGGAGAAAGAGAGAGGAGCTCGCGCGCGCGTTACGGCGCTGACAGGTCCTGCCTTCGCGTCGAACTCTCCGGTCGAGCGAAAAAAGGGGCAAGAAGGGGGAGGTCGAAGAGTCAAGAAGAGTCTCGCCGACGAACGATAATGCCGATATCGATCTTCGGCGTATCATCCGTCTCTTTTTCTTATTTTTTTCTCTCCCCGTCCCCACCTCCACTCATCCCCGAAGCCAGTCTAATTTCCCCACCGTGTGAATATCTCGGAGAGGTCTCGCCGAGAGGTCACGAACCTGGTCAGCCTCCTCGCTTCGTCGGGTTCGCAAATTCGCGAAGATAAGAAAAGACGGCTATCGGACAGAACGTGAAATTTTCGAGTCGAAATTTCTATCTTCGATGAAGATTGAAAAGTACGAACACATTTTATTTTATCGAGTTGTTAAAACGGAAGGGTAAAGAAATAAATAAAAATAGAATAATAAAAAGGATAAATAATCTCTAGGAACCCAACTGTAGTATTCTTGTATAAAAATTTACATTCAGTTTGAGTCCCAAAACAGTTTTGGTCCACCTGAAACATCATCCACTGGTTCCCACCATAGCGCATAGATAATCGCAAGAAGCGAAAGTACGGAACAACATGTTCAGCGGGTTCAATGCTTCCGGTGGACATGGGGTGAGCCAAAGCTTTACCTACAAAATTTACCGGAAGTGCGAAGAAAGCCGTACGGTGGTTGTCATGTGTTTCACAGATATGCACTGTTCAAACTCTGGGATTCATTCCCGTATAATTTCGCTTTTCTTTTACGATGGTTGCGATGGGAAAATCGCAAAGACATGCCCCGAGGTGCGTAGAATGGACTCCATACGGAGTTCATGCTGTGCACGTGCGTGCCGATGGTGCAGCTTCGTTAGTTTGGTAGGTGCACATGTGTATACACACGTGAGAGTCGCATACTCGCATACGTAAACTCATTCGGGTCCCAAGTCGGTGCCTAAACACCTAAACATGCCTCTACCTGACCGAAAACAGATTTTTCGATCCTTCGAGGACTTCCGTGAGAAACCGATAAATATTTCCGTCCTTTTTTTTTACGGCAAAAAATTCGTACGGTTGTCAAAAATTCGGATTGTTACACATTTCCACTGAACGATTTTAACAAATACGACAAAAATTTGGTTCGAATGTACATGCACATATATTAATGCAAAATTATAGCATAAATACTGAAGAATACGGCTAAGAAACTAAAGATTCAGACAAAATACCGACCGAATTTTTCCACTCGGGTCGACAGTCCCTTTTCCGGCTATTTTTACTTCCACATTTTGTCGTCCGATTTGTCCCTACCTCCTCTTTGGGATGTGCCTCCACAGGTGATTTACACGCGTGAATTTACGACTGGTGCGAAATCCTTTTTCCCTTTCGTCCGGAGGATCTCCTTCGCTCGTCGTTGACGTCATCGTGTTTTACTCTTGCTCTGCATTCGGGCATTGGGCGTAAAACCTTCCGCCCCACGTCGAATTCAATTACCGATCGCGTACGCGCCTTTTCAGCCTGCATACGAGTTTTCGCTTTCGCTGGATATTGCGAAAATGAAGATTTTACAAGATCGTTTGAATTCCAGCGCGGCACGATAAAAACGTTGAGAGGAGCCACGTGGGCGTTTTTATACGCGCCCATCGGTTTTATCGTTCTACAAGCGCGATTATTTCTCGTTTACGGCCGAATTTCAGGGTCTCTATCTCTCTTCCTCTCTCCCTTCGTGGCTAGAATCGGGACTCGATACGAAAAACTCGAAATTGAGTCGTATACGCGTCTCGTAAAAACCGAGAGTGAAAAAGAGCGTGAAATAAAAAAGAAAAAAGAGTCATTCGGTGATTTTCGAAAGTGCGAACGGAGCTCCGGGCTCGAGACTTTTCCATCGTAATTTATGGTCGATAATGAATCCACGGGCGTAGATAGGAACTCGCGCTGGGGTCAGGTGTTAATGCCGATGCATGTGTGCGTGCCGTGGGACTCGCGTGGCGGGCCACCCGCGCTGAACGCACGCGAGCCGATATCGAGCCTCGTTTCGTTCGATGATACGCGACGCGAAATAACGCGTATTATATGAATCGTGTTTCGCTCGTTTCAAAAATCTTCACCCGAAAGGGAATTAAACTCTCTCTCTCTCGTTCTTTCCCTCCTCTCGTGACAAGTGTACAAGTTTTCAAGGACTCCTTGCACACACTCCCATGACTCGAGTTCGGTAATTCTTGGTGTTATTACTCGGACAATAATAATAATAATTTTAGCATCGGTTGAGATTTTAAACTATCGAAGATAGTTTGCAAAGGTGAAACTTAATATCTAGCCAAATGGACGTCGTTTTTTACCGAACATGAAACTAAAAATTCATTTTCATCTCGTCTTTGAATTTGACAGAGATTCCATATATCTCGAATCGGACGATCTCACGAAAGAAATGGCTTAAACAATTTTTATTTCCGTTTTTTACGGTAAAACTCGACGCGAAATCGCGCGTGCGCGAGTACGAAACGTAAATATGTTTCCAAGGCGGTAAACGACGCGAGTTTACAGCAGAACGAGAGGGAGAAAGAGAGATTTTCGCACACGCGAAGTACACGCGAAGAAACTTTCTTGACTCGGGGATTGTATCGAAGTGGTTACAAGACGACGCGGCTATTAAGATATTTGAATAATATCATGACTGGAGGGACACGCGTTCGCCGATAGCGAGAGCTGGGAGAGAAGAGAGGGAGAAGGGAGGGATTTTAGTGGCACGGAGGGACGATAAAATTGAGACGATCCTTCCGTCCTCGAGCGCTAGAGGGGCCCGAAATTCCGGAAACTCGTCGTCGAGTGTAATTAACGGCTCGTTTCGTGTCGAACACATCCTCGGCCCTGCCCCCTCCCTCGCGTTATCTCAAATTCGATATAAACAGCCGATCTTCTCGGAACGTGCCGAGCTCGAAACATCGTCGATAATGCGGTGATTCGTAAAACGATCTTCGAGCGAGTGGATCCGATTACTCGTGTTTCGTAGATAAATACGTGGAAAGACGCGAGCGTCACGCGGAGCACGTTTAGCGCGAATTTATATCGCGCGAGACGTACGACGATCGCGATGATCTCATTCCCACCCACCTTTCGTGTCTCGGCTTCCTCGAAGGCCTCTCTCGTCTTTTTGCCAGCCTCCTTTCTCTCTTCCCCTCGGTTTGCGAATCGCTCGAACGCAAAACGTGTCGTCGAGTGTAAACTACGAGAGGCCCTGTGCGACGCGCGCGTTAACCCTTTCCTTCTCTTCGCTCTTCCATCTCGGGCTCTGAAAGCTTCCCGCCCATCGACAGAAAATTCAACGCAGGTGCGCAAGGTTGACGTTTTCTTTCTGCAAGAGCGAAAGCCTGACCTTGAAGGAGGGATTTTGTTTATCTCTGCAGAGGGTCGTCGTTTAGGTATTCATTCAATTTTACACAGTAGACCCTGATTAAGGGTGTCCAAAATTAAAAAAAATTGCATTTTTCACGCTGAAAAATGATTTGGAAAATTTTATTTTTCCCAAGGAAAATCTAGTGTTTAGGGGTTTCCTTCAGGATTCGCTCAGCTTTCTGCAACACACGTGTATTAGATACGGAAAAAATTGAAGGATTTCCGAAATTCGTGAATTTAAAGCAGTCTACCTGCTTAGTTGAGTTTGTCATGTGTATGGCACGTGTACTTTAGGAAATTACGAGGAAGCTTCGGTGGAGCTAATTGATGCAGGTGGCCGGGTAGGACCGTTTTTCGCGATTATGCGTCGCGCGTGAACGTCCGCGTCAGTTCGCATATGTGCCACAGGTATAGCCTGTTACGGGGACAAAAAAAAAAGGAAGACGAGAAATGAAAAACATGTGACGACCAGCCCCCCGGTTGACTCGCGTAATGTGCGGTGCGCGAGTCTTGTGTTTGGGCACGTACCGACCAAGGACGCGCGGAAGGTGGTGGTACTGCATATGCCGGACCCCTCACCTGAGAACGAGAGAAAACGAACGTGTTCCGCACGTTGTCCCTGCCATAAATATTCATACCTATATTTCTCACGGTCAATTCCTAAGGTCGTGGAAACATCTGACAACCCTCGAACGTATTATCAAAATAAATCCAGCGTTATTAAAGGAACAGCGTTGCCAATAATCGGCTAATTCGATAATATCAGAGAAATAATTCGACCGTGGCGAAGCCCCGCTCGTACACTTTACAAATGAAATCACTGGCTATTCTCGCATTTCCGATCGACGTGGTTCCGGCGAGTGGTGGGTTCAAAAATGAATAAGTTGTGAAGCGTAATGGATTCAGAGTGTATTAATGATATAGCGGCGCCGCGAGGTTATTAATCATCGGCCGTGCATATTATTAGCGTTAATAATTTTTCGTACGTCTCCTCGCGGAGGCGCGGGTGGAACGTATAATGCGCCCGAGAGACGTCGAACGTCTCTCGCTGGCTAGCGAGCGAGTGCAAGGTCCTTTCGTAATCGGCGTGGCCTCTTCTCGTCCTCGTCGCCCGTCATCAATTTATGCAGAACGATTCAACAACGCCGGTGCATTATAGCGCGCACGATCGGTTCAAAGACCTTCGTTCTCTCTCCCTCTCGACTCGCGACTCCTCCTTCCCCCCCATTTTCGTCGGCAATTAGCATACGATTGATCCTGCGCTGTGACCTCTCGAACGAAACGTACGCGCGCTCGAATTAAAATGCGATAAGAAAAAGCGAGAAACCCCCGATGTGTATTTCTGGACAAGACACACGATAAAAGGTCGAAATCTCCTTCCTCTCTCGCATTAGAAATGCGCGATTTTTACGAGCCGCGCCGGTAGTATCGAAGACATCTTAAATTCTCACTTCCTGCGAGGTCGTGCGTACCGACAGCCCGTTTGCGTCGAAATTTTTATTCCGGTTTGCACCTACGATATTTCGAAGGATGTAGAACTAAATTAGACTTGTTTTACGTTAACAAAATGTGAAAGGTTGAAAAATTGTTAGATTTTCTAAGAGAGTTTGAGTACGGTAGTAAAACGAAGAAATTAGGGACTATAGTGTAGCCTCCAGTGCGTCCGGTACAAAAGACCACCAGCTATTCGGAGTGCATAGAGAAAGTCGAATCTTTTGAACAATCGCTGTAATAGACATGAACGTCAACAGGGGCCTCGGTATTAACGTTGTCGTAAACTATGAATACGCCACCAGTTTGGAGGCACCTATCACACTAGGGGTTTTACTGGTACCTCACACCGAAACGTGTTTCAAGACCGCGCCACCAACTTACCGAGGAGAATTTGGAGGCGGCTTCGATGTTTTTGCAGCTCATTTTTACTTCATCCTCTTAAAAACGCGTCACCGAGTAGCGAAGAGCTCTTCTCTTTTTTTCTGGGAATGCCCTCGAGAGTTTTCTTACTCGACTGGTGAACAAGTGAACCACGTGGCCCTCCGTCCTTCTCCAATACTTAAAAAAGATTTTCATCGCATTTTCTCGATGAGTACCCACTGTCGGAAATTCGACACCATTCGACATTTGTTCCAACGCTGGAGCTATCTCTTCATAGATAAATCAATGGAAATCATTTTAAAATTATTTATTAATGTTACAACAAAGCAAAGGAAAAAAGTACTCAAAGACATACCAGCGTCCATCTGTCAAAAATAAGAAACACCCAAATGCGTACCTGGCGTCCTAACCTCGGTGTTTTGTCACAGGTGGAAACAGTTTTCATCGGTAGGAAGGCGGATGGACTTGTAAGGTACTGTCAGATAAGTACAATTGTATCCCCTCGTGTACCTTTTGCACCAAAGGTACAGACATTTTAGCGGCAGAGAAATTTTTCGACTCATCCTAATACTGTAAATGTAAAACTGGGACCTTGACTTATTCAGTCAAGAGAAGTGTCCGAGGATTGCCGCCGATAAGTCCGCAGCACTCTCCCTGAGGAGATAAAAGAACTTACGGTTTTCGACAGGTAACCAGTCGGTCAATACTTCAACGCTGCATGCATCCATCTGTTCGGAATTCATCGAGATTGTTCATAGAATACGCCCTAGTCGTAAGTAATTACAGCAGGTACTTATACAACATTTTTGAAATGGAGAAAGTACTGTGCATGTCATCTGCTTGTCCTATTCTTTTCTTTGTTTCTTTTTAGAAAATATTTTTTGTAAATTATTCATTTATACATATAAAGCTTAAAAGGCGAATTGAAACATATCACATTGGACACAGATTCGTCTATGTAGTATCTATGTAGCATATAAATGCCGCTTACGTTCTGGGTGTTGCCGAATATTCACAGGTAGCTACATGGCGTGACTTCCCCGTTAAATCGGCCTAAAGGATAAAGAGAAAGAAACCTCGGAAATTTTCACGCTCTCTGTTTCGACCCCTACCGTGGCTTCGGTTCCCTTAGTGTTAATGAAAATGGAAATATGGCGGCAACCTTCGGAGTGTTCGTAGGTCTAGATGTTATTATTGTTGATGGGCGGTGGTGAGTGTATTGAGCCCCGGGGTACCGAAGCAGGTGATTTTCCTTTCTATGGGTCTCAGATGGGCGAATACCCTTACTTCTCAGCAGCGGCTGGGTCAACTGGTGACCAGTTCAGGGGGTCTCTTTACCCGCTTTCGAAACTCGCCATTTGCGATCCACGCCTGTCCCAGGTCCCAGCTTATCGTTGCTGGTGAACCCGTGTAGGAAGCGCGCAATCGCGTCCGCTTTCGCATACCTAACCGGCTGCGTACGCGTCCTATCGGCGATATCGATTGCCCCAGCAGGTGTAGGTGCGCTCGGCTCCGCTCACCTGTCGTTAAAAAATAAAACTTCCTGTTATTAAAAAATCGAGTTTCGTGCCTCGAATGTCTATACCCTTCTATTTCGAGGTTGTATAGACGCTAATTTTAAATTTGGTAATTGTTGGCTCATTATTTCTTTCGCAAAAGAGATAAATTAAAAAATGAAAAGAATTAATGCAAAAATAGATGAAAGATAAATTTCATAGATTTTTTGAGAAATTGTTTATCCCGCCTGAAACACGATCATATATTTCCAATCGTAATTTTGAATTCAATTTTTTTCCATTCGATCTCGTTCATGAGATACACTTTCCAGCGAAAAATCAAACGCTCGAGACGAAATCCGGTCGTCTAGCTGTATCTATCCATCACTGGGGGCAAAAATAACTACGCGGAACGGCCTTCACCTCTATCTCTCGCGATATTTGTCGCTCGTATATGTATACGCAGTGACAAACGGCGCCCACGCCTGGCGCCAAGACCCGAAAGAAAGTGCGGATATCGCACACGTACGTTCACACAGACAAACGAGTTTCGACGAAAGTAATCGCCGTGTCTTCTTACACGCACGGTAAGAATTTCTCACTCGCTTGGTCCACCCCCTTTGATTTATCGCGTCTATATATATATCGAGTTTCGATAATCGTTAAATTTTATTTTACGCGAAATTACTGATTTTTTTCGTCGATAAAGAGCAAGGGTTGCGCGGAGACGGAGGGACCGAGTCGGTTTTATAACTCGACGTATAGGCCATCGTTCGTCTTCCTTTCACGCGCGCGTGTGTACGTATGGTCCGAGCTTGAATAATGTCGAAGAGCGCGCGAAATGCGGGCGGGCTCGCGCGAGGTTCGAATTCCACCGAGTCCCGTCCACCCGGAAAGATCCTCGGTCTCTCTTTCTCTCTCTCTCTCTCGAGCACGTGAAAGGATAATCGCGAGTATATCCTCGATACATATAACGAAGTGGGTGCCGCGTACGCGCCGACGCGTCGTCGTCATTTACGGTATTATGCTCGCTGTGAAAAGGAAACGAAATATAAAAGGGAGAGAAAAAGGAAACTCGGAGAGTCACGCGAGTACAAGTAAAGGGAAAATAATCGAAGTAATTATTAATCCGAAGACTCTTGATACCCTGAAACTCTCTTAAGTCGAATCAGTATACACTAATTCGTATTCGAAATCGAAAAGGACGAGTAAAGCCCAATTGATCAATTCGACAAGAATGAAATAAGACAATTACAAAAACATAAAATCAGTCAAATGTTTTCGTTAGCACCGGATATGTTAATGGAATGCAGTAACAAATTTTCACCAGAATCGATTTTAAAGAGCGCACATTATCTCGTTTATCGCTCTCCCAGCGGCTGATTTACTTTTCTCGAACCGAAATAAAAACGTCGTTGAGTAAGCCGAATATTCCTCGAGAGAGGTATAAAAGAAAAGAGTTCTCGTAAAGTTTCTACTTACGCCGCGACGACGTATCTCCCCTTTTATTTTTACGCTCGGCCACAGATCGGTGGATTAACGTCGAATTTTCGCGGAGTTATGGATTTGACGTACTAGGTTTGGAAATTTCTTCGAGGAGGAAAAAAAAGTATTACGAATTGAATAAATCGCCCGATCGAAATTCGAGTATGCACCGGGGTGAATTTTTTTTCGTTCCAACCGGTTTTCGGCACGTATGCATTGTATTACGCATTCGTACACATATGTATATTCGCGGAGGCGTTGCGTTCGCAGAAATAAGTGCGCGATTTATGCGCTGGGCTGTTTGTCCGTTCTTAATCGTACATAGTACTTTATTTATTTTTATTTCATTGTTTTCCTCCCTCTGCAACATACGAGTCTTTCTTTCAAGCGTCGTTCTAATTGAGCGGTTCAGCGCGTGCTTGTAAAAGCCTCGTTCCCTCAACTCCTCGCTTTTTTCACTCGCAAAATCACTCTACAAGAAATAATCCTGAAATCGGTGGAATGATTACCTGAGCAATTTTGTGTTTTATAGTATTGGTCTTCTGCAAATTCTTTTGTACGTCCGAATGAATCGTCTTGGAGCACGGTCGTGTCGGAAACGCGTGTAGGGTTGAAATAAGGGAGTGGGGGCTCGATGAAACCCGAGCGCGGCCTATTTGGCTTCCGTACGCACTCGCGCCGTACGGTATGCACGCACGCACGTGCTCTGTGTGTGCGTGTGTGTGTGTGTGTATGCACGAAGCGAACGAACCTCGAAACTCTCTGCGGCAGGTGCATGGCCCACATATGCGAACCGCTTGACAAAGTATGCTATGGATATACGCGTGTCTTGTCTACGAAAAATTTCGCGCAAAGAGGCAACTCTGTCGAATCGACTAGATACTGATAATAATTTGATGTTTGAAAAAATTGATTTTTTAAATTAAATTCTTTTCACAATATAGTCGTAGGTTTTAATCATAAATGCTAATAGATGTTATTATTTCATCGCATAGAATTAGCGCAATTTCTATGAGCTTGAGAGACAAACGAAGTGTAATGCGGTAACGATGTTGATGATATAATCTAGCGTGGCTCGCTCACGAGAGGAAGATAGCCCAGCTCGACTCGCGTGCGTTGGAATGCTTAGTACGCGAGAGCAATTGGATGAGCTACCGGCTCGTGTCTTATTGATACCTCTAAATTTCGCTTCGGAGCCAATCTAGCTCAATTAATTGCTCGCGTGATAAATCGAAGCTCGTTCCGCCATCGATTTATATCCACCCCTTCCTTCTGGTTATCCGAACGATATCAAATTTCAAATCAGCGTTAAATATTGTTACGATTCTCCTCGGACAAATGAGCCGGCAACTCGCTCGCCCCCATTCGTATCGGTATCCGAGTGGCTTGTAATATCGGCGATTAATGCAAACGAATCTATTCCGTGAGAGCACGAAGCTGGGTAACGCGACACCCCGGTACTCCGGCAATGCCATTGCGGGTACTCGTAATCCGAATTGCATCAGAAAACTGGACTTTCTCCGTTTCTGCGGGCGAAATTTATGGGCCATCTCTCTCCTCTCTTTCTCTCTCTTTCCCTTCGCGTTTCGTCCACATCCTCGAAGCGGTACTTTTACGAATATAAGGCAAGAGTCACGGTGACACGACGGTTATTCGGATGCATATAGTTTCGGGTCGTCGTCGCTGTCGCGAAAAAAGGGGAAGAGGAACGCTGCGTACGTGTGCAAGCGCGACAATAAAAAATCCGCGGGTCGAAGTTGCGAGAGTACGGGGTCACGGATATCTCATGGATTTCCACCCTTCCCTTCTCTCTCTCTCTCTCTCCTCTCCTCCATTGCTCATTGTTGCGCGAATATCGCGATGACGTTCGAATTACGATGTTTGAAATTTCGGTAACGACAAAGGTATATTATACTCGGGAGTCCGCTCGTCGTAAATTCAAGATTTCGTCGAAGAAAGTAGAAAAATGATTCTCGAGACCGTTTGTCGAGTTTTTGTACTTTTAATTCCGTGAGATGTGTGGCAAATTGCGGAATTGCGGGTTAGGTAACAGGGATTTTTATTGCATACCGCAGAGGTTCAACAAAATTCTGCGCCTGTAGATAAGTATTCAATCGCTCAATTTTTTTGTAATTAAACTTTATTTAAATATCCATCCATAGAAAATTGAAATAAAATGTAAAATTGATGAAATAAAAATTACGTTTACATTCGGATATAATCTAGATTCAATTTGAACATTTTTTCGACTAATGAGTATCGCTACTACCATAAATAGTTGGAATAATTCGTGCTGTTGGTTAATGCTCGAGCATGAGGGGAATAGGTATGTCAAGATAGCTCTATCGAGAATCGATCGGGAGCTACGCGTCCTCGGGTCACGACCCAGCACGGAGGACCGGATCGAGCTCGAAGAGGTGGCTACCAGGTGATCGACCACGCCTCATCACTCCACTCGCTACCGGTACGGCGATATATACGAGGAGTGTACGTATATAGTATAGAGAAGCGAGAAAAGGTATACGGTACGGTACTCGCTGATCATCGTCATTCCGCCGCCAGAGTCTCGGGGGTCATTCAAGGTCAGTCGTGTCGAGGTCTCACTCTCCTCCTCTCTTGTATCGCTTCCTAATGTTAGATAGTATCGATCCCTGCCGTAGTGGGAGGAGGATAAATCTTTGAAAAAAAAAGAAGAAACATTTGAATAAAACGACACTCGCTGCTGATTCCGATTAATGCTCGCTATTCAGGCGCCTCGGCCGAGTGGGATGTCCATTTGCAAATCCGCAAACAGGAAACGCAAATTGTTGAACCTGAAATATTTAATCGCGTGCTAACGAATTTTTCGTTTCGAATAAAATTGGATAAAATTAAAGTTGTTTGTTACGTTTATTTATTAATGATGAAAATAGGTACTTGGTTTTCAATAAAATAATCGAATCCGCAAGTAATTAACGTTATAGTGCATCTTCATAAAGATAGTTTCGCGTCTCGCGAGGGAAAACCACTCTCGTAGGTGAATTTTCTTCAACGCGATGTTAATTATTCAGCGCGTAAATAACGTTTCGTCACGATCCCGTCCGATTAGCGTTATGTACCTCGCGCCGTCACGTGTGGCTTCTATAAAAGGCGTATACACACCAAGACACGGGCGCGTTATAAGCCCTCTTCCATCGTCACGCCAGTACGAACTGTCTGTAAAACGAGGCGCCGAGTCACGGCGAGTTCGCGCGTACTGCATGCGTCTTAATTAAAGTTATTTAATTACCCGGTGAGAAGGGGGGGGGGGGAGCTCTCTGTCGTGACCGCGGGCCCCGCGCCTCGTTGCCACCGCGTCATTCGCCGCGTCGCTATCTCGACTCGTCTCGAAGCGTGTAGGCAAATCGTACAATCAACGCGGCTCCCATCTACTAATCCTGTATGAGTTACGTAGTGTTCGTTCCAAGTAGCTCCAACCCAGAAATAAACCCGATTATCGTCATAAATATTCGTCGATTTCGTACGAACAAAATATTTCGATAATTGAATGATGCTTCAAAACTTATTCTTGTAGAAAAATTACCGAGGAATTGTTATTGAATGGAAATTAATTAAATTGCAAATAAATAAATGAAGATTCCAGGGTATGTAATTTATTTATGACCGATGAAAGTAATAATTCAACATGCTCTCTCGATATGAATGTACTCGCTCGAAGATATTTTCCATTAACCGAAGACTTTAATTCGAGTTTTGCAAAAGATGCATCTTGCGACAGTAGTCGATCCGTGGCTGATCCTACCCAAGGATTAAAACGATCGAAACGACTGGGTTCGCAAATTATTTCAAGTAGCATCTTCAACACGCCCATTCAAAAATTGCAGTCACCATTATTAGACGTGCTATTGCAGAAGTTCGAATTTCACTTCTACGCGAAAAATGCAAAATCGATAGATTTTCCGTAGGTGTCGGGTTTAACGCGCGGTAGAATATAATAGGAGAGATCGTAAACAAAGTCGAGCCGAATGAGGCCATTGTTTGCGAAAAGATCGGCCGCGTGGTCCTGCGAGGAGATCGAGTTTCGATCGCGCAAGCGGGTGCAAGTTCAAATCGATTATACGGAGCCCCGTGGGGTCGTTACTCGATTTTTTATTTTGCTTTTCATAGCGAGACCACGGACACATCCATCTAAGCGGTCTTCTATTCGTCCTTCTGTCTTTCTCTCTCTATCTCTCTCTCTCTCTCTCTCTCCTCGGTCTTCCTAGCTCGCTGATACAGGCAACACGGCGTAATAGCTCACTTGGTTCGTTGTTACTGTTATGCAAGATATAATAGGGTAATAATGGCGCTGGCGAGCGACCTCCTCGCTCACGGTAACGCAGGGTGGAGCCAGTCACGATCGGCCAACTGACGTAAGCACCTTCTTTCTCTCTCCCTCTCCCTCTCGTTCTTCCTTCTCTCGGCTCTTCTTTCCGCTTCTCCTTCGTCCTCCTCCACCTTAACCCGTTCTCACCCGATCGATCCGTGACGGTATTTCAGTATAAGGAATCCACTCGGCTGCATTCTTCGCTCTTCCTCCTCCTCCTTCTCTTCTCCCCTCTCCTCTCCTCTCCTCTCTCTCTCTCTCTCTCTCTCTCTCCTTTCCTCGTAAATCGCGTATGAAGTTGACAAACACGAGTCCGCTCGGCCAGAAATTGATTATACGCTAAGAGCAGGATTTATGACGAATTTCAGAAATTTCTTTGGTCACGCCGGATCGATAGATCCCAACGAATTTGTTTTCCTTTATACGGGGGATCGGTGACCTTTTGCCGCCGACGTGACTCTCGACCCGAAATTGGGCAAGCTCGTTCGTTTTTTCACTCTCTCTCGACGTCTCGGCGAATCAATGGATCATTAGAACGACGAGGAATTAATTACGACATGCAAATGATAAGGACGGTGAGTAATGTTGGCAGTTATTAATCGCCTCCTTGTCGGTATCCTAACGGTTCGCGTTCACCTTCTAATGCTGTGCGTATCTGTCACGTTCGGTGTACTATACAGGGTGGACCAATTGTAATTTCGATTGAGTACTTTTATAGAAACGGACAAACATTATTATTTATTTATTATTATTTAACATTCATTATTCATTCAGGAAAATAACATTCACATGGTAGTGGCTCGTACAGAGACCGAACGTCCAAAACTCCCAGCTTGGTTAGATATTTACGCACAGTCATTGTCGATTTACGAGCGACAGACGTCCAGAGAATGCCGACCACGAAAATTCCAGCGTTTTAGATCCGTTCTCGATTCATCGTGGGCGGATATTTCTTCCGTCTGCCTTTCTCTCCCTCTCTCTCTCCTCTTTATCGCTCTTTCTCTTTTTCAAGCTCCGATTCACGATCTACATACTTACTCTGACCCACACTCCCCGACGAATGCGTGGAACGGTGTTATATTTATAGATGACACTTGTACACGCGTATATACACGCGGAAGTGAATATAGAGTCGTTTGACGCCACGTTACCCGTCTCTCTTTCTCTCGAACGTATTACGTTCGGTAACGCCGCGTGTATTGTATCTCGAGGGCCATTTTTCATCCTGTGATTTGTCGTATTATCGGCTAGAGAGCGAGAGGAGATGCCGAGGAATTTCTCTTTATCGAGAGAGACTTGAGCGCAGTCACAGGTGCCAGAGTTATTTGATAGCTGCAGATATCGCTATACTGGGTGTTGTAAAATCGGCTTGTTTCGGCTGATAAATTTAAACTCGATAAAAATTTATTTGATTGTATTTAAAGGTTATTTTAAAGTATAAAGATTAATATTATATTTCTAATTCTCGTAATAGATTGAAATTTTGAACGATCAACAAACAGCTTTTCAGAAGATTCTATTTACCTACGCGATTTATTGGAACCTTATACGCGACGCGTACCACCCAGGTTTACAACCGGTGAATCGAGAACCATCCGACCTGTCATCGAACGCCGGAAGAGGAAGTTGTCCTCTGTGTGTCGTGTCGGAGGCTGAATCCCTCGCTCGCGAACACGTGCGTTTGCATTTATACATTATAATGTACGTAGCATTTGCATGAAAAAAATGATGGATCGATTGTCGATCTCGAAAAATCGGATGGAAGCGTGTTTGTGTTTTCTCTCCTTATAAGACTGCGAATATGCATTTCGCGAGAGGAAACTTTAGTAAGTACTACCTACCTGTATATAACGATTTTTTCGTATATATAGTATTTGTCAAATGTATATCTCGCTGAGAGAGGTTCCGACTCAAAACGTAGAACTTATTATAGCGTAGCTGTGAATAAGTACCATTCATGGAGAAGGAATAGTTTCAGAAGAGACTCCTAAACTCGTGCCCTACGAAGAGGTCTGAGCAATTTCCCTTGTTGCCAAGGTTAAGCCTCCTGGGCGCATTCCTCGTGGCCCTCCCTTGGAATCG